>APFE031059990.1:0-20102 GCA_000404065.3 Pinus taeda | reverse complement strand
TCAATACTCAATCTTGATCCCTTGAACCCCTCAACTACACAATCTCCCAATTTTTTCTCCTGCCAAAACTGCGAATTGGGAAAATCCAAGCCTTAAGCCTTAACCTTGAGCTCTTGAGCCCGTCAACTGCGCAGTCACCTAGCCTGGCCTCTCAAAACTAAGCATTGGGAAACTTCAAGGCTTAATCCATAATATTGATCTCCTCAGACCCTCAATTGTGCAGTCCCTTAAGTTTTCACTTTCAAAACTATGCATTGGGAAACGTCAAGCCTCAAGCCCCGGAGTTGAGCTCTTGAACCCCTCAATTATGCATTCCTTTGACCCTAACTATCCCAAACTACACATTACATAGTCTCAAGCCTCTATACTAGGCCTTGGCCTCTAGAACTATGTAATCCATGAGTCAATCACTCAATTAGTCACATCATTCTAGCCCTAACAAGTGATTTCATAAAACATATTAGGTTAGGATTTTTTGGACTGATGTTGTCTTGTCATGAGTGGTTTTCAGTTGCAAGTACTCTATCTTATCATGACAGGATGCTATTGGAGGAAAAGGAGAAGGATACCTTGTTGTAATACACCTTTGTAGGTTCAATGACAAGTGGATCAATCAAGAAAGACAAAGGGAGACCATATTACGACAACAACTAGAAACTAAGATCACATTGAAGGCTCCCTACTTTCAAGCCTTATGGAGGAGGAAGAAGAAGAACATGTTCCATATTTTAGGAGCCACAAAGAAATCCAGAACAAAGAATGACTTGTTATTGACACATCATCATGCAATCCATGTTATCAGTGTCATGTCATGTCCTGTCATGAGTCATCATTTGCTACATCATTTTTAGAATATGTAAATTCAATATTGGATAAATATGATGTAAGGAAGTCCAAGAGACATGTATAGAGTGTGAAAAGTCATGTAGGATTCAAAAGGTCATAGAGAAGTCAAACAATCATGAGGGTAGTCCAAGAGTCACAAAGGAGGTGAACAATCAACCCAGTCATTATATATAAACCCTCATAACTCATGCAAAGGAGTTTTCACCTAGGATCCTCCCAATGAGAATTAGAGAGGAAGATAGTTCTTTTGGATGAGCAAGTGACTGTTATAATGCTCCACTAGTGGGACTAGTGGTGTTCACAGTCTTGATATATGTTCTATTTTTTTCTTAACTCAGAAAGTCGTTGATCCAACACACTTTCATGCATATGTCGTAAATATTGTAAGACTATTCTTTGAATGTTTTCAATGTATGTCATGTTCATATGTAGTATGGAAATTAAACTATTTTAGTGGATTTGGTAGTTATCTTGTTGAAGGTGTGTTGTAAGTGTTTTAACAATCATTTCTTCTATGTGAATTGCTTCACTAGTTTTCTAATGATTCATTTACATGTATATGCTCGTGTGTCTTTTCTAGTTTAGTATGATTAGTTATCTTTACGACACTCACTTTTCCCTCCCCTTTTGGTAGAAGAACCCTGATACATTACGCAGGTGAACATTCCAGAAGGCATATTCACTTGCTAATCTGAAATTACATGTGTATTACTCTATTGTGTTGAACATTGTAGCCAAGGAATATCTATAAGAATATATGGCAGTCGGGCCTTAGTTCTGGAAAGGCTCCTAACGCAAACAGAGCGAAGCATAATTGGGACTTTTGATTGAGGGGAATGCCTTGGTGTTGGGATTATGATACAAGTGTTTTCCTTAATGGCAACTCACTCACAGGTCAATTTAGTTTTGGTAAAAAGAGACTCACAGTACAATAGGTATATTCAAAGGTAACAGGGTAGTGGTACAGAAGAATAGGAAGATGGAACTAAGGTCTACTGATCAGAATAAAGAAGGTAGAGGAAAATGTTGATGTAAAGGAGTTTAAGAAGTAGACACAAGTCCACTTAGTCAAAACAACGTATACACGTTGGTCCACAGAACAAAAAGAGCGTATACGTATACACGCACTCCCACAAGAGGAAAACACATACATGTTGGAAAACCAAGGAACATCTATTTTTGTGTACCAGGAGGAAAAGCATGTATGTGTATTTTTGTGTACCAGGAGCATCTAGTCTGAAAAAATATGAAACGTGGTCCCTGGAGGAAGACAGGAGGTTGTAGCCTTCTGTAGGCCGGTGCTTCTGTACTAGTAATCACATTGGCTAGTATAAGAGCTAAGGGGTTACAACTCCCTTCCAATAGAAGCCGGAAAATGAGAGAAGGTTGTCGCCTTCTGCAGGTGGATGCCTATGTACTAGTATGAGTCTGCACCAGTGCAAGATTGTAAACAAATTTTCTTATTATTAAAAGAAGACAGAGATGACTACAATAGGTGGCTTTCACCCACATTGGGTTTCCACCTTAAATATTGTTGTTCATATGTGTTTCTTATGTGTGATACTTGTTTTTTTTTACTGCACTGTTTAATACGTTACTCATGCAGTGGTTAAATATCAACACAATATAAATTGTCTAGATCACAAGTTCTCTCAGTATACGTTGGTTTCTCTAATCATAGTTACGTGTACAAGCTAGTTCACTTCATAGAAGTAGCATATATAAATAAATTTTGGAAATAAAACTATTGATATGATAATAATGATTCACACCCCCCCCCCCCCCCTCTTTCAGTATTATTTCCAACAATTGGTATCATAGAAAGTCCTTCAGAAGAAGCTTGATCGCTTGGAGGTAGATCTTTCAAGATGAATAATCACGAAGGAATGGGATCCATCAGACCACAAATCATCAATGGGAGCAACTTAGTTTATTGGAAAATAAGAACCAGAGCCTATCTACAATCGCTTGGAGCAGACGTTTTGGAAATTGTGGGAGGAGGTTATCAATTCCCAATAGCAATTCCTATAGACTATGTAGGTAAGAAGTTATACGAAACCAATGCCAAAGAAGTCAACACATTATTGGGAAGTCTGTCAGAATCAAAATTTGTCAAAGTCATGCAGCTCAAGACAGCCAAAGAGATATGGGACAAAATAATTCAGAGCTATGAAGGAGACTCTCAGGTAAAACGAGCTAAGCTTCAAACTCTTAGAATTCAATATGAAACTCTTAAGATGCATAGTGATGAGAGTATTTGTAGTTACTTTTTACACATGGATGAGATTGTTAATTATATGACGAATCTGGGTGAAGAGATAAAGGAAGTTACTTTAGTTGAGGAAATTTTGAGATCCCTGTCTCCTAAATTTGAGTCAAAAGTGTCTGCCATAGAACAAAAATAGGATCTTCAGACTATCACTATGACTCAACTTCATGGAATCCTAACTACCTTTGAAATGAGAAAAGGAGGTTGATCAGATATGAGAGAAGCCACATTTAAAGCATCAACATAGGGAAAAGAAAATGAAGAGCACCATGAATCAGGACACATTTCAGAAGAAGAAGATGAAGTAAATTTTGTCAAGAAGCTTCAACGAGGTTCCAGAAGATTCAAAGGTAAGCTACCTTTCAAATGCTTTTTTTGTGGTAGAGTTGGTCACTATGCTACAAAAATGTCCTCATAAATATAAATACAAAAAATGGAAAGAATATGCAAAAGACAATAGAAAACAGGTTTTGAATATGAGTTACTATATGCATGAATATAGTGACGGTTTATCTAGTAGTGATGAAGATGAAACTGAACAAGATTATAGAATTCTCATGGCCTATGAAAATGATGACTTTTGGGATGCATTAGAAGAGGAAAATTTTCTTGAAGAAATCACTAAACTCAAATTCTCTCTAGAAGAAAAGAATATGATCATAGATACTTTGACACATCAACTTGCTGAAAGGGAAAAACACAATGAAAATCTAGAATGTGAAATTGTGGGTCCAAGAAAAGATCTTGAGAAGACAAAATCTCTCAATCTTCGATTTGCTAAAGGATCAGAAACTTTAAATGAGATTATCAAAGTTCAGCGTTCTCCTTTGTTAAAGATAGGTCTTGGATATACTGAAGAATCATCTCAATCACAGAAGTCGTCAACCTCCACCAGAAGTTATCTTGATGCATCAAAGACAAGTGAATAGTATGTCAATCATCAACAAAGGCCTAAAAATACTCATCAGGTAAATCATACTCAATTTACTCCAAGGATGAATATCAATAGAAGCCGCAACCAACAGGTAAACAATGTCAAAAGATTCTATGATCGCATAAACTTCTTTAATGGGCAATGTTTTTCATGTCACAACTTTGGACACAAGGCTGCTCAATGTGTTGCTTACAAAACCATCATGACTAGAGAAACATGAAATCAAAGAAGTACAACAGGAATCAAGAAAATTTCCTATAATAACTTTTCTCCTCTTGAAATGAAATAGAATGCTCAATTTGTCACAACTTTGGTCAGAAGAATTTGAATGCAGGAGAAAATTTTGGCCAACATTTCAAAAGGAGAAAACACCATTAAATCCTAAGATATGGAGAAGGAAAGAATCTCAATTAGAAAAATGTGGTATAGCTTTGTATGCAAAAGGACAAGAAAATCAATGGTACATAGACAGTGGATGCTCCAAAAACATGACAGGTGATAAAGAGAAACTTCATTCATATAATGCTTTAGAAAAGGAAAAGAATGTCTCATTTGGAAATGACACTCCAGTTGTCATTACAGGTAAAGGTTATATCAAAAGGACTTGAAGAATAACCAAGAATCAATTTTTTTATCAAAAGGGCTTGAACCTAGAGCAGACGAGGGTATTCTTCTTGGTTATTCTTCCAGAAGTAAAGGATACAAATGTTATAATAAAAGACTTTAGAAAATTGTTGAAAGCATTGATGTTGTAGTTGATGAAGCATGAAGAAATTTGGAACAGATGAAATCAACAGAGGAACATGACAATGAGGAAGATGGGGAATTCTTTCCTGCATCAAATAAAAATTATATTGAATAAGAAACCAATGAAGCATTAGAAGAAGATACAACAGATAGGGAGAAGACTCCATCCAAGTATGTTTAGAAGAATCATCCAGAATCTCAAATTCTAGGAGAAAAAGGGTCTAGAGTATAGGCAAGAAGAACTCTTACAGGGACCTCAAGTTATCTCGCATTACTATCCTCCATAGAACCTTAGAATGTACATGAAGCATGCAAAGATGAATGTTGGGTCAAGGCCATGGATGAACAACTTGAGAAAATTGAAAAGAATGATACTTGGGAATTAGTTCCTAGACCTCATGATAAAAATATTATAGGAATAAAATGGATATTTAAGAAAAAGCTTATTGAAAATGGAGAAGTTATTAGAAAGAAGCCAAACTTGTTTGTAAAGGGTATGCTCAAGAAGAAGGTATATATTTTGAAGAAAATTTTGCAATTGTTTCTAGACTTGAAGCCATAAGGATATTTCTTGCTCTTTCTAGTTTTCGAAAATTCAAAGTATATCAAATGGATGTAAAATAAGGCTTACTTAATAGAGATTTAGAAGAAGAAGTTTATATTGAACAACCAGAAGGATTCATTCTTGGAAATGATGCAAAATTTGTATGCAAGCTCAAAAAGGCTCTCTACAGTCCAAAATAGACTCCAAGGGCTTGGGATTACCGCCTTGACAAATATCTACAACAAAAAGGCTTTACAAAAGGTTCTGCAAATAGCAATTTATACATAAAGATTGAGAATGATAAATTGCTAATTATTGTTGTTTATGTTGATGATACCATTTTTGGTAGCAATGAAGAATCCATGAGTTAGAATTTTTCTTCAGTAATGCAACAAGAATTTGAAATGTCCTTACTTGGTGAACTTACTTATTTTCTTGGGCTACAAGTTAAGTAAACAAAAGATGGTATATTTCTTTCAAAAACCAAATATCTCAAGCAGATCTTGAAGAATTATGAAATGGAAGGTTCTAAGCCAGTATGTACTCCAATGGTAATAGGATGCAGTCTCAGCTCTAATGATGAATCACCAATAGTAAACCAACCAACTTACAAATCTATGATTAGAAGTCTACTTTATCTAACAAGTACCAAACCTGACATCATGCATGCATGAGAAATTGTTGGAAGGTTCCAAGATAATCCAAAGGAATCACATCTCCAAGAAATAAAAATAATTTTCAAATATCTTCAAGGAACTCAGGACTTTAGACTATGGCATCCTAAAGATATAGACCTTACTCTTCACACTTATACAGATGCAGATTGGGTAGGAAGTGTTGATGATCGAAAGAGCACTAGTGGAGGTGCATTCTATATGGGTTATTAGTTAGTGTCTTGGTTCAACAAAAAACAAAGTTCGACTGCTTTATCTACAGTTGAAGCAGAATATGTGGCTACTGAATCTTGTTGCACACAACTACTTTGGATGATGTAAACTTTGCAAGACATTCAGATCACATGTACTCCACCCATCTCCATTCTATGTGATAATACAAGTGCCATCAGTATTTCGAAAAATCCATCCATGCACTCCAAGGCCAAGCACATACCCATCAAGTACCATTTTTTAGGAGAACAAGTGCTTGAACAAAAGGTCAAATTGGAGTATGTTCCCTCCGAAGAATAGGTTACTGATATATTCACTAAACCACTGCCTAGAGAAACATTTGAATATCTTAGAAAAATATAGGAGTAGTTGCTGCATCATCCTGTTGTTAAATCCAACTCTCTAGAGGAAGGTTATTATATGCGGGTTTCATGAAGAATAGTCACGTATACATGCGGGTTTCTATGGCTGATGGAGTGTATATGTGTTTATGGAAGAAAAATAGTGGGTCAAACTTTGATATGGGTGCTATGTCTGATGTTGATGATTACAATCTGACGATATGCTATTTTCATTGATTTTTATCTAACTGACAAAGATACCTTGATTAATGACTTGTTGACATTGCACAGGTAGCACAAGTTCAGGGGGAGCATTAGCCTTCACATGCATTCTGCATTATTGGAATTATGGTTGCTGAGTCTAGCTATGGCTTCAGATATTTATACCATTTGTTATTTAATTCATGTAAAGGTCTAGGTTGTGATATGACTTCTCATATATTTGAATGAGTCCTATTGGATAAATGATGTAATTTTTATCCCCACTTTGCATGGGATGGATGATGTAATATTTATTGTATTTCTGTCATGTATAAACAATTGGTATATCCCCACTTGGTTGGGTTGATGAGTCAAATGTAGTGTATCCCCACTTGGTTGGGTGATTGATGTATGTATGAGTCATTGGTCATAAGGAGGTCACACTCACTTAGTTGAGTTATAGAGTCATGTTATTCTTTTGAATCATATCTCTGCAGACTCAGCATGTACTAAGGGGGAGCATCGACAACATAATGTATATCAAAGGAGGAAAGTTGCTTGGTCCGCCCTTTTCCCTTGATGTAAAAGGGGGAGAATATTTTGGTGTTTCACGTTATCTATAATAGTTTCTACAACTTATAGTAATCAACACCATCATGGTTGCCATCAAGTCCAAAGGGGGAGATTGTTGGCATTATGATACAAGTGTTTTCCTTGATGGAAACCCACTCACAGGTCAATTCAGTTTTGGTAAAAGGCAACTCACAGTACAACATGTATATTGAGAGGTAATAGGTTAGTGGTAGAGAAGAACAAGAAGATGGAACTAAGGTCTACTGATAAGAATAAAGAAGGCAAAGGAAAAGGTTGATGTAAAGCAGTTTAAGAAGTATATGCAGGCCCACTTAGCCGAAACAACATATACACGCTGGCCCACAGAACAAAAAGAGCGTATACATATACATGCACTCCCATAGGAGGAAAATAATGTACACGTTGGAAAACCAAGGTTTTGGTCCGAGGTATTTGGTCCAAGGTATTTGGTTCGAGGTATTGAACCTAGGTATTTGGTGAAAGGTATTGATCATAAGTGGTTTTGGTCCAAGGTATTGATAAAGGCTCTAAGTATATAAGGAGGAGAAGATCAAAAGGATAAGCACACAAGGAATGAATATCTTATGAAGTGTTAAATAAAAGGAAAATGTGCAAGTGTATGGGTTTCTAAGGAATACTTCTATCTGAAGTATATTTTATGTTGCATAGGCTATGTTTGTGATTTGATCTGGAATACTTTGTACACCTTGAATTCAATATTGGATCAGGATCATGAGACCTGAAATGACTTATTATTGAATGATCTGATATTGATTGGGCTAGATCTAATTATGTACACATGTTTTATTCCTTAAATATCTTGATTTGGTTTTGTCTAAAGTCCGAAAGTGCAGCGAAGGTATGAAGTAAGTATTTATAGATTTGTACCTTGTTTCACTTTGGTGAAGGTGTGTATGCATGCTAGTTTGGCTCTTCCAAGTAGTGTATGCAAAAGAAAAGCTTGATGTTCAAGGATGACTGATCTATTAGATCAGTGCTGTTGCTTTAGTACTGTCTGTCAATCAAGTCTTTTTAGATATGAATGTAAAAATGAATGAATAAGGAGTTTGAAATCTAATTGACTGATTGTATAAGTGAGAAGTGTGATCTCTTCTACTGCCTGTGTAAAGCTCTGTAAATAGATAGTAGATGGTTAGTATATTGTTGGTTGGTACAGACTTGATTAAGAAGTTTAATGTTTCAATAGTTTTGAAGGTATACACAGTTTTGATTACAGGTAGTAGTGTATACACGCAGGTTGTGTTCAATAAAGTAACGTGTACATTCCGATGCATGATTTTTGAGGTTGCAGTTGATTCCTTGGTTCAGTATAGTGTTCTGGTGACAGTGATTTGATTGTTAGTTGATGCAGTTTGAGTTTCAAAGTTTATGATGGGTCCAGTATGAAAATTTGATGAAACGAGGCCTTCTTGTGTATTGTTGTGTACCAGGAGCATCCAATCTAAAAATTTATGAAACATGGTCCCTAGAGGAAGAGAGAAGGTCATATCCTTCTGTAGGCTGGTGCCTATGTACTAGTAATCACATTGGCTAGTACAAGAGCTAAGGGTTGCAACTCCCTTCGAGTAGAAGTTAGAAAATGAGAGAAGATTGTAGCCTTCTGCAGGTGGATGCCTGCATACTAGTATGAGTCTACACCAGTACAAGATTATAAACAGATTTTCTTATTATTAAAAAAAGACAAAGACGACAAAAGTAGTTGGTTTTCACCCACATTGGGTTTCCACCTTAAATCTTAGTGTTCATGTGTGTTGCTTATGTGTGATGCTTTATTCTATTTTACTGCACTGTTTAGTAAGTTATTGATGCACTGGTTAAAGATCAACAAATGATAAATTGTCTAAATCACAAGTTCTATGGGTATACATTGGTTTCTCTAATCACAGTTGCATGTAAAAACTAGTTCACTTCATATAAGTAGCGTATATAAATAAGGTTTGGAAATAAAAGTATTGATCTGATAATATTGATTCAGCCCCCATCTCAGTATTATTTCCAACACTTGGTTGAAGGGTTTCCAACATTGTCAACAAGCTCCAAACTAGGAGCCTGAGGAGGAGCCTCAAGAAGTTGTGGAGAAACCACAAATGGAGGAACATAGATGACGCAGAGTGGAGATATCCGCTCAAGAAGAACCATGCAGACAAGAAAAAAAAAGAACCATGGAAGCTAATAGATTAGTGTAGGATGTGACGGAGAATGTGGGAACTCCTTCAAATTTGTGTAGGAAAAGGAGGTCACCTGAGAGGTACACTGACTACATGGCTCTAATGTCTGAGCTTGTAGAGATTGAGCCATCCTCTTTTGAGGAAGTAGTTGAGAACTAGTTTGGGTTGATGGAATGGTGGAAGAATATGAATCCATCATGAAGAAGAGTGTTTGGAAAGTGGTCCCAATACTGACGGATAAATTGGTTGTGTGTTCAAGATGGATATTCAAGGTTAAGTGTAGTAAACATAAGCCTAGAGAAGTATAAGGTTAGATTTGTGGCCAAAGGATTCTCTCAAGTTGAGTGAATTAACTATGAGGAAATCTTCACTCTAGTAGCAAGGCATTCATCCATTGGATATATTATTTAACTAGATGCATAGATGGGGTGGAAGATCCAGTAGATGTATGTAACAACAAGATTTATCAATGATGTTATTGGGGAGAAGATGTACATCAAGCAACCAGAAGGTTTTAAGAAATTTAATTCAGGGTCTCATGTGTGTGGGCTCAAGCCAGCATTGTGTAGTCTCAAATAGGCACCCCGAGCTTGGTACACTAGGATTGAAAATTATCTTACTTATTTGGGCTTCACCAAAATTGAAGCGGATGCAAACCCCTATCATATTTCAGTAGAAGGTAAATTACTTATCATTATCTTAAATGTTGATGATTTAATATTAACAGGTGATGAGTATATGATCACCTCTTGCAAGGTAATTTGAAATGAACGACATGGGTCTCATGCACTACTTCCTTGGGTTGGAAGTATTGAAAGGTAGCGAATTGTTTGCGTGTTAATGCAAGTATGCCAAAAGTATACTGCAGAGATATTGTATGGAGAGTTGTAAGCCCATGGAGACACCTCTAGTGACCAACTGGAAGAAGGAGAATTCCCCTTCAGGTGAAGAAGCTAAATATACCAATTACCTGTAGTTAGTCAGTTCACTGATGTATCTTGTGAACACGTGACCAGATATGTGCTTTGCAGTTAACCAACTAAGCCGAGCTATGGTTAGGTCAACCAAATTGTATTAGAAGGCAACGAAACTTGTCTTATGGTACCTCGAAGGCACAACCCAACATGGATTATGGTATAGATACACAAAGGGATTGAAGCTATGTGGCTTCACATATGCATATTGGGAAGGGATTCCATCTGACCGAAAGAGTGCATGAGGTGGATTTTTCATTGTTGGGTTCTTAGCGGTTTCCTAACACAACAGGAAGAAAAGATCTGTGGCACTCAGCTTAGAAAAGCATAATACATGGTTGCAATTCAAGGAACATGTGACGTGATCTAGATAAGAATGATACTTGTGGGCATGTTTGGTCAAAAGATGGATCTAACTGTGATATATTATGGTAATCAGAGTTGCATTAAGCTCTTCGAGAATCCAATATTTCACAATCGATCCAAGCATATAGATATCTGATATCACCATTTATAGGACTATGTGTAGAGGTAGATAATGTTGCTACAATACATTCCAATAGAGGACCAATATGCTAATATCTTGAAAAATTATTTGTCAAGAGGGAAGTTCAAATTCCATAGGTGCAGGATAGGGGTGGTTGATAATCCCTTTCTTGCTAGGAGGGAGTGTTGATAAGTGTAGCAATAAAGCTTCAATTTGACTTTTCCTTGGTTAGATTGAGAACATTTGGATTTACATATCAATGGAAAACTTATAGGTAGTTAACTTAGGTGGCATGGATCTTGTCACTCATTTAGCTTAGTAAATTCGATTTAGAGGGTTTGGAGGTTAGTCAAGCATGTGTGATTGTTAAAGTTTAGTAATCTACTTTATTTATTTCCAATTGTATTAATTTAAGATAGTTCCAACTACTAATAGAATTAGGGGAAGGTTAGTTGTATAGTGGGAGAATAGTCTAACTTAGTGATCATCTAGTTAACTGATCTATCAACTCAAAATAGCTAGTGCATGCAAGAAATTCAAGTTCCTCAAATATGGTGGATATTCTAAGGTAGTGTAACAAGCAGTTGTAAACTAGTTTGGGTGTAAACGTGTTGCATGCAGTGAGATGATCAATCCTTTGGAAATGCACAATCAATTGGAGGAAAATTCCTAAAGAATAGGGGCCTAATTTCTCAATATTTGCGCATGAAAATAGGGGCTCAAGAAGAGGTAGAAATTGATGAAGTCTAGGTTAGAGTTTCTCATTGAGCAGAGGGATAGGTTATTCACTTGTAGGTTGTGCTTAGAGTGGGTAAGCAATTTTAATACATATTTATTCATATGATTAATGCAAAGAGGCTTGAGGGTTTTTCTGAGTTGGGTTCCCCAAGAAAAATATTGTGCATGTGTGGTTTTTCTCATTGCATGTTTTCCAATGTTGTTCTAAATTGTGAATTAATTTCGAGAAAGAAGTAGAGCAGAATTGCGTCTCTTTATTTAGATTAAATTTCTCGATAAGTTGCAATTATATCACCATATTTATACAAACAATGCAGGACAATATTGCTTCCATACTGGCCTAGAGAGATCCTCTTGACATAATCTAATCTATAAAAGTAAAATATGAAGGATCTCTCTCCCATAAAAAAAATATATGCCAATCTCTAGTTCACCACTCTTAGTACAATGCTTCTTAAAATCCTTAAAATGTTCATGTGTTTTGGTTGATAACTGGTAACTTTCTCTGTATGGTCTCCCTCAATAGTCATGTAGTGCAGTATGAGTAAAAGTCACTGACAGTCGTAGAGACACTTGCATCATTCTTTGTGCTTCATCCAAAGGAAGTTGAGTGCAATGTTCATGTCATGGAATCAAACTCAATATTGTTCTAGAGTTGAGTGATTGTGGTTGAAAGGTTTGTTTCATGTAGTATGTGTTACAACAAGATGGATACTACGAGAACAATGAGACAAAATGATGAATAATTCAATCTATGAACATTGCTTAGAACAACAAAACTAGAGAAAAACCAATATTCTCTAAAATCATATGTTAAAAAAAGTTAATAATGTACTTGAGACAAGAATGAAAATGAAATTAAAAATGGCTCTCCTAGTCAAGTCTCTAGTAGAACTTGAGGTTATATGGAAAAATATATATTGATATCTCTTTCTGAAACTTAGAATCAAAATGAATATGAGATTGGTCAACTCAGTAACAAGTCAGCTACATAAAAGAAACCACGTTCTAAGCACATAATTAGTAGAACATCAAGGTAACTAACATTGTTATCACCAAAAAATTTATCATCTAGCCTAATTTATTAGATGGATTGAAGTACACCATCTAAAACAAATTTTACCATAGTAAAATTGTTTTCACGGTGAGAAATTACTTAATAAACCACCTTTTTAAAGTAATTTATAGTCAAACCCATGAAGAATAATTAAATAAATCACTTTTTATTTGATTTTCTTATAGGAATAATTAATTAAACCATTGTTTTATTATTATTCCTTGTTAAATTTGACCCAATCATGAAAAATAAATAGATAAATCATTAGTTTTCTTATTTTTCTCTAAGAATAATTAATTAATCACTAAATAATATTATTCTTTGCTAAATTTGACTAAATCCCTGAGGAATAATTAAATAATCATTATTTGTTTATTATCCTTAACTAATTCCTTGAGATGGTAAATAAATCATTCTTTATTTATTATTTATAAATAAAATTTTAGATACCTTTTCCCTCCTAAACAAATATAATAAAATATTCCAAGTGTAATTCCATGAATAGTATCAAGAATATTCTATTATTGCTCATTATTCAAGGATAACTCAATATTTTGTTATAAATAGAAGGGTTTTCCATTCATTATTCACTTTTGATTATTTTCATTGTTTCACTCACTGTTGTAACTAATTATTTTCATTGTCGCACACCATATTTTTGTTGGGTTTATGCACTATAGAGGAGAAAGACTCTACAGAAGCTGAAAATGTTTGAGGATAGCCAAGAACCCATCCCATAAAGGGGGACTGGTAACATTTATCTGTTCTCGTCACATGTGTTATTATAAAATTATTCGTTACATATCTGGTTTCGATTGGATAATTGGGGTTATTACTCTTTCTTTCGCTGTTTAACTATGATCGTAGCATAGATCAGAATTTTGGCAGGTTTTGTTTCTATCAACAACTGCAAATCTACAATTATTAGCATCCATTTATATTGTTGAGATTCTTTTTCATCCACAATCTTAAGTGGGTTATCTTCGTACATATTTGGGAAGAAAACACTACAACAAATTTGGTGACTCCATTGGGGAATAATTTTGATTCAGAAACCTGGGTCTCCAAAACAAAATTGGTGACTCCGCTCGGTTTTATACTTGAAATCCAAAAACTTGGGTGAACTTTGGTTTTCAGCTTAGAGTTTCTTATTTTTTCAATTCTCTTAATGTTTCCTAGTTTTTATCCCTAGATCTGATATATTTATGACTTCTGCAAGCTTTCTGGTATTTTCCGCAGGTCACAGGAACCATCTGTGACAAAGGCGACACTTTTTCCCAAAAATTGCCGACTGGGATCCTCAGATTAGAAATTGTAGTTTTTAGCCCAAAAATTGCGATCTGGGCTTTAGAATCCACCTTTCAGCCCAAAAAGTACAATCCCTGTAAAGAAACAGGTCAGTACCTACGATTTCTTGGTTTAAGGGTTTTTCTCAGATCTAGTTTTAGGGTTTGTAGAGATATGTTTGTTGGGTTTTTTGACCTCTATCTCATCCCACTTAAATCTTGAGCCACTCTAATTTACTCATTAAAGTTGAATTTAGCCTCCTCTAGGGCTTCTACTACGCTTCCACTTTTTTAGGAGGAGTTTAGCTGAGTGAGTAGTCTGAGTTTCTACAACGCTTTCAGCCACATTTTCCAGATCAATAATCTTTTGTTTCAGATATGATAAGATAGGTTTCTACCATCCATAGTTTCACATTTAAACTTGTTTGGTCATTCCCTTAGGGTCCCATTGGTTTCCCTAGGTGTTTCACCCATCTCCCTATCTTTTTACAATGATATTCCTCTCTAGTTTTTTGTTGTTGCTACACCACTTTCCAGCAGCTTAGTGTCACTTGATCCCAGTCACCCTCACATTCAAATCTCTTTACCATTTCAATGTATTTGCCATCGGTTTAGCCACCAGGCAATACAGTGTTTGCAAACCCAGTTTGGGTGGGGTTTAGCTAATTGTTTTTCTGTTCATTTTATGTTATTCATTTTAGTTTATTTGCAACAATCTTTTTTCTTTTTCACAAACATGATTTGGGCTTAATCAATCAATACACTTGCACACACAAGCACAGCTTAAGCGAAGGACACTTGGTTTACACTGCCAAGCCAAGACTTAACATAATAAATTTATCTCACCGCATTAGAGACAAAGGCCATATTGTTGATCTCCCTTCACCTTTTCCATGTTTCATGTGTCCTTCCATCATTGAGCCACCAAGGCGTGTGTCGCGGAGATTGTTATGCCTTCACCTCCAGTTTCTACATGGGAATATTACCCCTCCCCATCGGGTTCAACTTCACAGCCCTCCAAGTCCCCATACTGACTCTTCTCTTGGTCCTTCTGATTCCTCATCTGATTCTGAACCTCCTTCAGCACATATCGTCACCATGTCTAGACCCATAGCTGGTGTAGGAACCCAAACTAGTGTTGGCTCCAGTTCTATATCGGTGGTCACATCAGGCAGAATAGTCTCAGGAACCATTTTGGTAGCCCCCATGCTCCCCTTTATGGTTGGGTTAATGTTGAGCCTCAAACCTACACTTCTTTATACATCCTCTCAGCCTCCTTTTCCTATTCATTTCCTTCTTTTGCCACTCATTCCCTCCATCAAATTACTCAAATCATTGTATTTTAGGACTTTTTACATGGTTTGCTAATTATGCTAATGACTGTGTTTGGTTTAGAATTTTGGTTCAAAGTGCTGCGTTTCCGCAGCTCACACAGGGTTTCCGCAGCTGATCCCGGTTTCCGCAGCCAACCCCGAATTTCGCAGCTGTTTTATTAAATGATATGTTCCAGGTGTCCTCCAGGAAGAAGAGCCACATGGGCAAGTTCGTGGAACCAAGGACATGGTGTGGGTCCTTCCAGCTCGCCCAAACCAATCATCAAAACCCGTGATCAACGAGGAGGCAACTACGGTCAACAGAAGTCATTGGCGGTGGCACGGCTCTACGTGTTCTGTTTTAGATCACATGAAGAACATGTGGCATCTTCCTCAGCCACGAAGATAGTGGGAAAGATGAATCCAAAAGCGGATTGAATGCCCACAATGACCGTTTCCTAAATCCGAGGACGTAGCAAGACTACGTGTTTTTACACAACTGTTTGAATAGCATAGTTTTCGTTAAGTTAGTTTGCTTTCCTCTGTTATAAATAAAGCGTCTTTGAACACTGGATAGTTATCTGCTGATATGTAATTTTGAACTCCCTACTGTACTTTCTATTTTATGCATAATATATGAGAAGACTGTTTTCCATTTGAGCGTGTAACTAATCATTGAGCCGGTTGGAGTAGGCAGAGGGCCCCTGTTTACTGAAGGCCTGTATAGTACTCTTTAATTTCCTGCATTTCTTTTTCTTATTTCATGTATAATAGTTGTACAGAATACTTTTGATTGCTGTGTTTTGATCATGTATAATAGCTGTATATAAACTTTGAATTCTGCTTATTTGTATTTCTGCACTTTTCCATGACTGATCAGTGTGTTATGCATGTTTCTTAGGCATGCCCAGGATAGTTTCTTTCTTTTCTTTTTTTACAACTAGTGACACTTGTGATCATCTTGTCTATGCTACTGACCTTCCTTGTTTTGTAGCCTTTATTTCCTTACTATCATTTCTTTAATTTGCATAGTTGCTTTCTGCTTTTAAACATCAAGTTGTTTATCTATTGATGGTTTCTTCTTCATAATTTATTATCTTCATTGAGGACCAAAATATCACTTAGCACAGCTTGGTTTAGTTGTTCAAGAACTCACAATTGCTTGACTTATTTTTAACTGTTTCTCACATGATATATTCAGTTAAATGTCAAGAGGTTAAGAAGAAGTTAGAGTATCTGTGACTAGTCTTTCTTTTATGTAGACTTACTTCAGTTTCACATTGCTTAGTTTTATTTTTAGCTAGATTTGACATAGATTTCATCTTCATTTTCTTGCAGTAGCAGAGATACTGGACCAATGTCATTAGTCTTTTATTTGATGCCTTTATTTTCCTTTAAGAGTTGATTTCATTTCAGTTGTTGTTCAAACTTTCTTGTAGAATAATTTTAAGTTATAAGAAATCATTTAAAGCTCATCACAATCTCACACACTTCACTTGCTTTATTTCATTTCCATCACATCACAGTAGGAGAGATATACTTGAAAACAAACTTAAAAAGTTAAAAACGACAAAAGCTTAAGAAATAGTTGCCTAAGTACATACAGTACAACTCACTTCATCAGCTTACGAGCCCCAAGTTGACATTTAAAAGTTGCAATTTAGACATCACTAAATTGACCAAACATTTTTGGCGCCATTGCCGGGGAAGTAAAATTAGGTAGCCAATTTCTAAAAAAAAATATAAAAATAAGAAAATTTCAGGAAAGGAAAATTGATAACCTCTCAAAGTATGCTCTCCTCTTGCACCTAGTGTGATCTGGAGGATCAGAAAAGAGAAAGTTATTGGTTTAATAATTTCTTGAGTATGCTCTCTTCTTGCACCTAGAGTGACCTGGAAGATCAGAAAGAGAATTATTACCCTGATTTGAGGAAAAATAAAAAATGACATGCATAGAGCAAGAGATTCTAGGGGAAGGTTTTTAGCTAGAGCCAGGAGTTCGATTTTCACAACTCCATCTACTTCAAGAAATAGGCAAGAGACACCTCCATCATCTCCAACTCATACTCCTAGTTCTAGGATTCCTGGAATTCAAGAGGCAGTATTTGACTCTCCCACACCATCTATTGAATCCGAATTAGAAGGAGATTCTTTCCTTCCTTCTACAGGGAGACAGTTTGTAATTGAAGAAATAGAATCACCTGAGGAAGAAGGAGAAATTCCTCCTCACTCACCCTTGGTAGAGGAACCAAAGAACTCTGAGGTCTCTGAAGAAACTACCATGGCAGAAGAAAGAGAAACCGGACTTGGTAGATGTAGAGGTAGAGGTGGAGGAGGAAATAAAGAAGGAGGTAGAGGTAACAATGGAGGAAATAGGAATGGAGACAATTCATTTGGATTTCCTATAGTCGATGATGACTCCCGAGCCACAATGAAGAACATTTCGTCATCTGTCCTCCCAAACTTTCATGGATTAAGAAATGAGGACCCTGAAACATTTCTATTTGAGTTTGAGGTCGTATGTCCAACTTATGATTATCTGGAAGACGCTCAAAAACTCAAATTGTTCCCTTCACCATTGAAAGGGGCAGCCTTGAAATGGTTCATGGGACTACTCACTCAATCCATTAGTACTTGGAATGATATGAAACACACATTTTTGGATAGGTACCTGGACTATTGTATGCCCACCAACCACAAGGATGAGGTATTCAAAATGGTGCAGAAGGAAGATGAAAATTTGGAGGATTTGCTTGAAATATTTCAATACAATCTAAAAAGAGCAAAAATGAACAACTTAGATGAGACCTTAAAAGCCCTTCTGTTGAAAGCCATTAGAGATGAATGGATAGACATTTTGAACATGATGGGGAAGGGAGATATATCTCAACTTTCACTCAATGAAATAGCAAAACTATGTGTCCATCTCTCAAGGGGGGAATCTAAAACTCAAAAAGGGCCTAGAGATCCTTCTCTCCTCAGAGCAAACAAATCTGCAACTGGATCAGTAAGTAGGGTTGAGATTGGCAACATGCTTGATGAATTCAAAACTAACATCTTAGGGAGTCTTAATGAACAACTAGACACTCTTAAGATTCACAATAAGCAGAAAGCAGAAGCTGAAGTTTTAGCTATCTTTTGCCCAAAATGTAGAAAGAAACATGCTCTAAGGGAATGTCCCTTGGATGCAAAGGTTGTAGAAACATGTGTAATCTGTTCAGAGAATCATGAAACCAAGGATTGTCCTTCAATACCTGGCCTCAAAGCTGTCTTTTAGGAAGATTCAAGTACCATTTAGTCTCTATGTTTTGTTGCAAGGAGACCTTGGCAGGGGCAACAAAATCAAGGGTTTAACAACTCTATGAATTTTCAACCTCCACCAAATTGGAATCCTTGAAAACAACCTTGGTCCCAACCTCAAAATCCTTTTCAAGCATGGATACAAGGTATGCAGAATCCTTATGGGAGATGTGCTCAATTCTACCAATATCCTCCATCTTTTCAAAATCAACAAGTTCCACAACTTCCAAATCAAAATCCACAACTATCATTGCCATTTCATCAACAACAACCCTCTCAACAGAATTCAAATTCCCAACTCTTGCTTCAACAAAAGTCAAATCAACTTCCTTCTCAGCCATTGCCAAACCCCAATAATAAAAACCCTCAAAATGCTTTCATGATGGAAGGTCTACAATTTCAATTTCCTGCCTATATGATTGTCCTCTCAATGATGTACAACTCATATCAGGTAGAGTTCTGGATAATCCTTCTATAGATATTCAAAAGCAAAGCATTTCTGAGGAAGATTCTCTTGAAGCCAATAAGGGTTCTGAAGCATCTCTTCAAAACTCAAGCACTCAAAAAGGAAAATAAAAAGAGTTAACCCCCACAACTCCTATAGTTGAGCAGCCTGCATCTTCATCCACACCTCCTTTTCCCGAAAGGTTACAAATTGACAAAGGAGTGGAAAAACAAATCTTGTTGCCTGACTATGACTTTCTAGATGAATTGAAGAATGTTTGTATCAAGATTCCCTTGTTACAAGCCATTAAGGAAATTCCTATTCTAGCAAAGACAATAAAGGAGTTAAGTCTTAAAAGACCAGGAAGGAAACCAAGAGATACCAGAAAAATTGACCTGGTAGGAAAAATTGCAGATATCATGATGGGAAAAGTTACCATGTAGAAGTATGTAGACCCTGGTAGTCCAATTGTTAAAACAAATATCAATGGGGTAGAAATTCCAAACTCTTTGATTGATTTAGGGGCTGCTATCAACATTATGAGTAGGCAGACTATGGAACAGCTAAAACTTCCTAATCTTCTTTTTACACCTACTTTATTGCAACTTGCAGATCGCTCAATTATTAAACCATATGGTGTATTAGAAGACATTTCAGTCTCCTTAGACTCTTGGGAATATCCAGTGGATTTCATGATTTTAACCCCCAAGAGTAATTTAGGTGGACATCCTCTCATTTTAGGAAGACCTTGGCTAGCCAGAGCTGATGCTTTCATAAGTTGTAGGTCTAGGGATATGTACATTTCTTATGGTAATTCGAGAAAGAAGTTCAATCTGTATCCTCCAGCAAAAGCAATTACAGAAATTGGAGATAATGAATGGATTGATGATGAAGATACTATACAACCTGTCTTTACCATTTCTGAGATTAGTGAAGATAGTCAAATTCTG
>APFE031059987.1:0-15068 GCA_000404065.3 Pinus taeda | reverse complement strand
AAATTCTTTGAAAAAACACTTAAATAAAAGTTACAAAATTATTTTTAATAGATCATAAAATGCTTAGGTTTTAGGGCTTAGGGGTTTATGATTTATTGTTTAAGGTTTAGGGTTTAGGGTTTATACCAATTTAGTAAATTATTTTAATAAACACTTAAACAAAAATTACAAACTATTCTTAAAATGTTATAAAATCCTTAGGGTTGAGAGTTTAGAGTGATAACACGTTATTAAATTCTTTTAATAAACACTTTAAAAAGTTACAAAAATTTATTTTAAAATGTTATAAAATTCATAGTGTTTAGGGATAGGGTTTATGGTTTAGAGTTTGGGATTTATAACACTTTGATAAATTACTTTAATAAGAACATAAAAAAATGTTACAAAACACTTGTTAAAATGATATAAAATGCTTAGGATTTAGGATTTAGGGTTTATAACACTTTAGTAAATGATTTTGATAAACACTGTAAAATAAGTAAGAAATCATTTGTTAAAAAGTTATAAAATACTTATGGTTTAGAGTTTAGGCTTTAGGGTTTATTGTTTTGGGTTTAAAATGTTATAAACTGCTTAGGGTTTAGCGTTAAGAGTCTACGGTTTATAGGATTTTAGTAAATCCTCTTAATAAACAGTTAAATAAAAGTTACAATTTTTTTAAGATGTTATAAAATGCTTAGGGTTTAGGGTTTATGGTTTGGGCTTTGGTGTTTAGAGTTTAGGGTTTAGGGTTTGTAACACTTTAGTAAATGATTTTAATAAACACTTAAGTAGAAGTTACAATATGATTTTTAAAATGTTTTAAAATTATTAGGGTTTAACATTTATGGTTTAGGGTTTAGAGTTTAGGGTTTAGGGTTTCAGGTTTAGAGTTTAGGGTTTAGGATCTAGGGTTTGTGGTTTATCAGGGCTTATAACACCTTAGTAAATTATTTTTATAAATACTTTAATAAAAATTACAAAATGATTTTTAAAATGTTATAAAATGTTGAGGGTTTAGGGTTTAATATTCACGGTTTGTGGTTTAGGGTTTAAGGTTTATGATTTATGGTAAAGGATTTCGGGTTTAGATGCTAGGGTTTAGGATTTATAAGACTTTATAAAATTCTTTTAAAAAACACTTAAATAAAAGTTTCAAAATACTTTTTGAAATGTTATAAAATTATTAGTGTTTAGGGTTTAGGGTTTGGATTTAGGGTTTAGGGTTTAGGGCTTAGGGTTTAAGGTTTAGGGCTTTTGGTTTAGGTTTAGGGTTTAGCGTTTACGGTATATATTGTTTTGGTAAATGCTTTTAATAAGCACTTAAATAAAAGTTACAAAATTCTTCTTAAACTCTTATAAAATTCTTAGGGTTGATGGTTTAGGGTTTAGCGCTTGGGGTTTAGGGTTTAGATTTTGGCATTTAGGTTTTTGGGTATATGGATTAAGGTTTATAACAATTTAGTAAATTCTTTTAATATACACTTAAACAAAAGTTATAAAATGCTTTTAAAATTATTATAAAATGCTTATGGTTTAGGCTTTAGTTTATAGGGTTTAGGGTTTATGGTTTATGGTTTTGGGTTTGTAAAACTTTATTAAGTGCTTTTAGTAAACACCTAAAAAAGGTTACAAACTACTTTTTAAAAAGTTATTAATTTATTAGGGCTTAGGTTTTAGGGTTTGGTGTTTAGGGTTTAGTTTTTATAACACCTTTGTCAATTCTTTTAATAAACACTTAAATAAAACTTAAAAAAGTATTTTTAATGGGTCATAAAATGCCTTGGTTTTAGGGTTTAGGGTTATAACACATTATTAAATTCTTTTAATAAACAGTTAAAAAAGTTACAAAAATGTATTTTAAATGTTGTTAAATTATTAGTGTTTAGGGATAGGTTTATGGTTTAGGGTTTGGGATTTATAAACTTTGAGAAATTATTTTAATAATAACATAAAAAGAGTAAAAAAACCCTTGTTTAAATGTTATAATATTCTTATGCTTTAGCGTTTAGGATTTAAAATTCTATAAAATGCTCATGGTTTGGGGCTTAGGGTTTATAACACTCTAGTAAATTCGTTTAATAAACACTAAAAAAGAGGTAAGGAAATGTTTGTTAAAATGTTATAAAATACTTAGGGTTTAGATTTTAGGCTTTAGGGTTACGGTTTTGGGTTTAATGTGTTATAAAATGGTTACGGTTTAGGATTTAGGGTTTATAACATTTTAGTAAATGCTCCTAATAAACACTTCAAAAAAGTTAAGAAAGCTTGTTAAGACGTCATTGAATGCTTAGAGTTTAGGTTTAGGGTATAAAACGTTAAAAAATGCTTAATTTTTAGGGCTTAGGGTTCACGAGACTTTAGTAAATTGTCTTTATAAACACTTAAAAAAAGTTACAAAATGCTTTTTAAAATGTTATAAAATTCTTAGTGTTTTGGTTTTAGGGTCTAGGTATTGGAACAATTCAATAAGTTCTTTTAATAAACACTTAGAAAAAGTTACAAAACACTTGCTAAAGAGTTATAGATTTCTTAGGGCTTAGGTTTGAGGGACACTTTACTAAATTCTTTTAATAAACACTTTAAAAATTTTTACAAAACTCTTGTTAAAATTTTATAAATTTATTAGGGTGTAAGTTTTAGGAATTAGGGTTTATGACACTTTCGTAAATGCTTTTAATAAACACTTAAAAAATATTACAAAACACTTATTAAAATGTTATAAAATGTTTAGTGTTTAGGGTTTTAAAATGTTACAAAATGCTTGCTAAATTGTAATAAAATTCTTAGGATTTAGAGTTTATAAAAATTTAGTAATTTCTTTAAATAGACAATTAAAGAAAGTTACAAACACTTGTTAAAATGTTATAAAATACTTAGTGTTCATGGTTTGGGGTTTAAAATGTTATAAAGTGCTTTTGGTTTAGGTTTTAGGGTTTTTTAGGGTTTAGGTTTTGGGATTTGGGTTTAAGGATAAGGGTTTAGGGATTAAGGGTTTAGGGTTTATAGCACTTTTGTAAATGGTTTTAGTAAACACTTAAACGAAAGTTACAAAACAATTTTTAAAATGTTATAAAATCCTTAGGTTTTAGGGTTTGTGGTCTAGGGCTTAGGGTTTATTGTTTAGGTTTTGGAGTTTATGGTTTAGAGTTTATAAGAACTTAGTAAATTAATTTAGGTTCTATGCTTTAGGTTTTAAACATTATGATATAGGGTTTTGGGTTTAGGGTTTATGTTTTATAACACTTTCCTAAATTATTTTAATAAACAGTTAAATAAAAGTTACATAACAATTTCTAAAATGTTATAAAATTATTAGTGTTTAGGGTTTACCCTTTGGGGTTTATGGTTTGGGATTTAGGGTTTCAGGTTGAGGGTTTAGGTTTTAGGGTTTATGGTTTAGCGTTTATGGTTTAGGATTTATAACAGTAAAGTTACAAAACACTTTTTAAAATGTTAAAATCAAAATTAGTGTTTCGGGTTTATGCTTGAGGGTTTATGGTTTAGGTTTTAGGATTTACGATTTATAACACTTTAGTAAATTATTTTAATTTACACTTAAATAAAAGTTTAAAATGTTTTTTAAAATATTATAAAATGATTACGGTTTAGGTTTTAGGATTTGGGGGTTTAGGGTTTAGGGTCTCTGGTTTATGGTTGAAGGATTATAACACTTTAATAAATGCTTTTAATAAACATTTAAATAAAAGTTATGAAACACTTTTTAAAATGTTGTAAAATTCTTAGAGTTTACGTTTTAGGGTTTATAACGCTTTAGTAAATTCCTTTTTTTTCTACATTAAGACTAAACTAAGTACCCACGGGGGATTTGAACCGGTGACCTATCACAAGGAGTGCCTTAACAGCGCACCCATTCACCGTCAATCCAAAGCCCCGTGGGCTAGTAAATTCCTTTAATAAACACATAAATGAAATTTATAAAATTATTTTTAAAATGTTATAAAATACACAGGGTTTAGGTTTTAGGGTTTCACGTGTAGTGTGTGGGGCTTATGGTTTAGGTTTTATAACACCTTAGTAAATTATTTTGATAAAAACTTAAATAAAAGGTAAAAAATGATTTTTAAATGTTTTTAAATGATTATGGTTTAGGGTTTAGGGTTTGGGGTTTACGGTTCAGGGCTTAGGTTTAAGGGAATATATCAATTTAGTAGATTATTTTAGTAAAAATTTACATAAGATTTACAAAACACTTTTCAAGATGTTATAAAATAGTTAGAGTTTAGGGTTTAGGGTTTTGGGTTTATGTTCTAGGATATAGGGTTTATGTTTTGTAACACTTGAGAAAATGCTTTTAGTTAACACTTAAATGAAAGTTACAAAAGACTTTTAAAAATTCTATAAAATTATTGGTATTTAGGGTTTCGGGTTCATGGTTTAGGGTTGATGTTTTAGGGTTTAGGGTTTGGAGTTTAGGGTTTAAGGTTTAGGCTTTATAGGGGTTCAGTAAATGATTTTAATAAACAGTTAAATAAATGTTACAAAACACTTTTTAGAGTGTTATAAAATCCTTAGAGTTTAGGATTTAATGTTTAGAGTTTAGGGCTTCAGGTTTGGTTTTAGAGTCTAGGGTTTAGCATTTACGGTTGATAATGCTTTAGTAAATTATTTTAATACACACTATAATAAAAGTTACAAAATGATTTTTAAAATGTTATAAAATTATTAGGGTTTAGTGTTTAATGTTTAGGTTTTATGATTTATAGGACTTTAGTAAATGGTTTTAATCAAGGCTTAAGTAAAAGCTACAAAATTCCTTTTAAAATGATATAAAATGCCTAGGGTTTAGTGTTTACGGTTTCGCCCTGTGGGATTTATGGTTTAGGGTTTATAAGACCTTAGTAAATGGTTTTAATAAAGGCTTAAGTGAAAGTTCCAAAAATATTTTTAAACTATTATAAAATTCTTAGGGTTTAGGGTTTTGGCTTTTAGGTTTAGGATTTAGGGTTTAGGTTTTAGGGTTTATAAAACTCTAGTAAATTCTTCTAATAAATACATAAATAAAAGTTACAAAATGATTGTCAAAATGTTATAAAATTCTTAGGATTTAGGGTTTATGCTTTAGACTTTATGGTTTGGGGTTTCAGGTTTAGAGTTTATAACAATTGAGTAAACGATTTTAATAAACATTTGAATAATAGTTATAGACTACTTTGTAAAATGTTATAAAATGCTTAGTGTTTATGGATTAGAGTTAAGGGTTTGAAATTTATTGTTTTGGGTTTTGGGTATAGGGTTTAGGGTTTATAATACTTCCATAATTTACAAAGCGCTTTTTAAAATGTTATAAAATTTTTAGCTTTTATGGTTTAGAATTTAGGGTTTACGATTTATGGTTTGGGGTTTATGGTTTTTTGTTTAGGGTTTAGGGTTTATGGCTTCTAATACTTTAGTAAGTTCTTTTAATAAACACTTAGATAAAAGTTATAAAACCATTTTCAAAATGCTATAAAATGTTGAGGGTTTAGGGTTTTGAGTCTAGGGTTTAACGTTTAGAGTTTAAGGTTTAGGGATTATAACACTTTAGTAAATTATTCTGATAAACATTTAATTAAAAGTTACAAAACACTTTTTAAAATTTTATAAAATACTTAGGGTTTAGGGCATATAGTTTAAGGTTTAGCGTTAGGGGTTTATGGTTTACAATTTAGGGTTTAGGGTTTATAGAACTTTAGTAAACATTTTTAGTAAACAATTAAATAAAAGTTACAAAAAAATTTTAAAATTGTTAGAAAATTCTTACAGTTTAGGGTTTGGGGTTTAGAATTTAGGGTTTAGGATTTAGAGCTTTGGGTTAAGGGTTTAGGGTTTAGGGTTAAGAGTTTGCAGTTTATGCTTTAGGGATTAGGGTTTATGGTTTAGGCTTTATAAAACTTTATAAAATTCTTAGGTTTTAAGTTTTAAGATTTTTTGTTTAGGGTTCATGGTTTCAGGTTTATAAGACCCCAGTAATTATTTTAATAAACAAATAAATAAAAGCTACAAAACACTTTTTAAAATGTTATAAAATTCTTAGGGTTTAGTGCCTAGGATTTGGGGTTTAGTGTTTATGGTTTAGGGTTTGTGGTTTAGGGTTAAGGGTTTACGTTGTAGGGATGAACCACCCATGTTAAGCGGGTATTAACTGCTACATATTACACTTAATGAATTCATCCCATGGAACCTTGAGGAGTTATGAAGAAAAATAAATGAAAGGAAAAAGGTTTAAGAATAAGGGTGGAAAAACAAGGGTTTAAGGTTTAGGGTTTTCTTCATCCTACACTCACATACCCTGGTGTGGTCTTCCCTTATTATAGATACTGATAAAATTCTTAGGTTTTATGGTTTAGGGATTAGGTTTTGGGGTTTAGGGTTTAGGATTTAGGGTTTATAACATTTTAGTAAATTCTTTTAATAAGCACTTAAATAAATTTTACAAATAGTTTTTAAAATGTTATCAAATTCTTAGGCTTTAGCATTTAGGGTTTAGGGTTTACAACAATTTTGTAAATGATTTTAGTATAAAATTAAATAAAAGTTACAAAACAGTATTTAGAATATTATAAATTAATTAGCGTTTAGGTCTTAATTATTAGCGTTTAAATTTTATAACACTTAAGTAAATTCTTCTAATAAACACGTAAAAAAAGTTACAAAACACTTTTTAAAATGTTATGAAATGCTTAGGGTTTAGGTTTTAGGGTATAAGGTATAGGGTTTAGGGTTTGGGGTTTAGGGCTTAGGGTTTAGGGTTTGTAACACTTTAGTATATTTTTTTAATAAAGAGTTAAATAAAAGTTACAAAACACTTTTTGAAATGTTATAAAAGGCTTATGGTTTAGTGTTTAGGGTTTAGGTTTTCCGGTTTAGGGTTTATAGTTTAGGGTTAGCTTTATGGCATGAGGTTATAAAAAACCTTGGTAAATAGTATATAAAAACTTAAGTAAAAGTACAGAACTCTTTTTAGAATGCTATAAAATGCTTAGGGTTTAGGGTTTATAAGACTTTAGTAAATTCTTATAATAAACACTTAAATAAAAGTTAAAAAACACTTTTTAAAATGTTATGAATTGCTCAGGTTTCAGGGTTAAGAGTCTAGGGTTCATAAGGGTTTAGTAAATCCTCTTAATAAACACTTCAATAAAAGTTAGAAATTTTCTTAAGATGTTATAAAATTTTTAGGGTTTAGATTTTAGGTATTATGGTTTGGGGTTTTGTGTTTAGAGTTTAGGGTTTATAACACTTTATTAAATTATTTTAATAAACACTTAAATAGAAGTTACAATATGTTCTTTAAAATGTTATAAAATTATTAGGGTTTAGAGTTTAGGGTTTACGGTTTGAGGTTTAGGGTTTATTTTTTAGAGTTTAGGATTGAGGTTTTATAACACTTTAGTAAATTATTTTAATAACAACATAAATAAAAATTACAAAAATGCTTTTAAAATGTTACAAAATTCTTAGTGTTTAGGGTTTAATGATCACGATTTGGGGTTTAGGGCTTAGGTTTTAGGGTTTAGTGTTTATGATTCAGGGTTTAGCGTTTAGGGTTTGGGATTTATGGTTTAGGGTTTAGGGTTTAGGGTTTAAGGTTTGGAGTTTGCATTTAATTTTGGGGTTTATTTTTTAGTGTTTATAAAGCTTCATTAAGTGATTTTAAAAAACACTTAAAAAAATGTTACAAAAGACTTTTTAAAATGTTAATTAATGATTAGGTTTTAGAGTATAGGGTTTGGGGTTTATTGTTTAAGTTTTAGGGTTTAGGTTTTATAACATCTTATTAAATTATTTTAATAAACACTTAAATGAAAGTTACAAAATTATTTTTAATAGATCATAAAATGCTTAGATTTTAGGGTTTAGGGTTTTGGGTTTGCTGTTTAGCGTTTAGTGTCTAGGGTTTAGGTTTTAGGGTTTATAACACTTTAGTAAATGATTTTATTAAAAACTTAAGTGAGAGTTACAAAACTCTTATTAAAATGTTATAAAAATTTTATGGTTTAGGGTTTAGGGTTATAATACTTTATTAGATTCTTTTAATAAAAACTTAAAAAAGTTACAAAAATGTATTTTAAAGCATTATAAATTTCCAAGATGAATTGATGATCCACTTATTGAAATCCAATAGTTTGTACAACAATTAGTCGACCACAATAAGAAAATAACTACTCATGTAAATAAATTGCAAGATAAAGTGATAGTTCAAGGGAATGAAAAAACATCCACTATAATTCAAAAGGCTCAACAAGGATTTTCCAGTGAAAAGGAAGAGTTAAAGAAAACATTATATCACAGAGCCCAATGTTTTTAATATTTTCCTAATATATTTATCACCCACATCCGATCAAATGTAAACTCAATAATTTCGTATCTGAGAATTGTACTCCCGACAAGTAACTCAACCTCAAACAAAGTTTGCCCATGAGAATTAGGTTTTACAGGAGAAAAATATTAATCCCAACTACAACAAGAGTAGTGATAGTGTTATAGAGAAGGGAAGAGAATAAAAGTAGAATCTTCAAATGTTATTGATTATTTTCATGGAACTGTTAATAAAGTCCAACTATATTGATTATTTTCATGGAATTATTAATAAAGTGCAACTATTAGAACATCAAATACTAGTTGATCAAGAATTGTCACGACACATGTCACTAGTTGACAAAGCACAATATTTGAAATATTTAAAATCATTTGATGCCCATGAAAGTATATTTGCATGTAAAAGGTCTATATTTGATCAAGATATTCAAGTTCTTGCACAAAATTCTTATCAAACAACATTCCCTATGACTTCAACACCATCACCTGCAATAGCACAATTGTCTCGATCATCTTCCCCACAACATAAATTCAATTTCTTTGAGCCAAGCTTTTAGGATTTGGTCTCTCTTCTGAACAACAACATCACACTCAGGAATTTGAAATTGAATGTTCTAATTAGTTAGCCAAGGAAGGGAAAAGAAGAGGAATTCACACTTTAAATCTTGTAGATGTAATTCAAGAAATTCTAGTTGGCCATGAAACTAGATCTTATAATTAGCCAAGAACCCTTCTGGATGAATTTTATATCATTACTAGGATTTACATTTTTTAATTTATCGTGCATCATATTTGGTACAAATTTTATAAGACTCGAAATCTTCCTGTATTTTGTCACAAAGAATGAATTAATAATAGGGGTGATGTTGGAGGGGATGGTCGGCTTAGTTCACCATCCAAAACAATTCTACAATTGATATTATAAGGTTGATCAACACTCTAGTCAAGTCAAGATTCTAAGTTAGATAGGCTAAATTTGTTCTGACTTAAATTATTCTGATTATCTCTACATAATATATATATATATATATGGAAATGTATGCATCATTGTATCTTTTTTTATTGTCTTCTCAAGAGAATATAATATAAAGTAACACTTTGTTGTTTCTCTGCTAAATCATTTCACTTCTTCTATTCCTATGTTCTTTATCTTCATGTGATTTATTGTTTTCCTTTTTACTAGTAACCAATGGTCATTGTCTACTACACTACAACAAATATATATCACTTTTTTTGGAATGTTTTACTAATATATAAAATATTGTAAAATATTGGTGCATACTTCAATGAGTTGTAAAATGTTGTAAAATATTAGTGATCATTCACCTAATTATAAAATCTTGTGAATTATTAGTGAATCCCTCATTTAATCTTTACATCAAGTTACTTTTCCTTATTATGCATTGATTCTCTAATAGAAAAATAATTATCCAATTACTTCACTTCAAATAAACCAACATCGTTAGGATTTGGTGGTTCATCACCATCTATAAGTTCTTTCAACTCCTTGATTTGTAATTGTTATAATAACTATTCTCTTTTCTTCTTCAATCAAAACTCTAATAATTGTTGATCAATACACAATTTTTTGAAATTACACAAAATGCGCAATGAGATTGACCAAAAGATAAACTATGTAATGAAATTTAATATCTTATATGATAAAAAAATTAATTTACACAAACTCATTACCAAGCCATAATTTTCTAGTTCAAAAATATATCCCACAGAGAAAAATATTCATTAATTAGCATAACATGTTACAAAATAAGTATCATCAAAGGATTTCAACTTCAAAAATGATAATGCGCTAAGTAGTCTCTCCTCCTCAACTAATTATATGTGTTTCTCCTTTAGTATTTCCCTCAAAATTTTAATTTCATTAAAGGAATGTTGTTCCCATGAAAATAGATCCCCTACAATGAACACATAGGAAGCTAGATCATAGGTAATCATTCCATACAAATAGAAAAATATAACATATTTCCCTTTCCTAATAAATATTTCGAAACAAAATACAAGATAAATTGTGGATTCTCTAAAAAGCGAAGAAGCTCAGGTCATGCCAAAAAGTGAACAGGATTTTTTTTCCTTAAACCATTAGATATATAAAAAATTAATAATAATTACACAAAACAATTGGAATACACTAAGAATAAAAAAATCCACATATGATTCATAATATCCTATGTTTCTCATGTGAAGAGAAGAAAACAATAACATAAGGCTTCTTATTCAGGAAACAACGTTAACTTTACCGAACACTTCTGAAATCAATGATAATTCTAAGATGACACCTGTCATTCCCAAACAAATGGTTCATTGAACAACAAGAGTAGAGCTATAAGTGTTTAAGGGACTAACAAATGTTTTAGTCAAAATAAACATAAATTCTTGATCTCCATAAATGCTTAAAATTCTTGTCCAATATATCTGATCTGAATGTAAAAGAAATTTGATGTACTTGAATCACTATATTTGTGAATAGAGGAAATATTCCTAAATGAATTACTTATCATTTAATACTAGGATATTACGTATATGAAGAGATATGTTGTAGATTCATGAGACTATATCTTTCATTTGTAATAGTGGAGAAGAGAGTGATAGTTTAATATTTGAATTTAAGACACGAATCTTAAATTGACTTGCATATCTCCACCTCCAGCTCCACCATATAATCATCCACCTCCACCTCCTCCTCCTCCTTCTCCTCCTCATCTTCCAGCACCTCCTCCAACTTCACCTCCACCACCACCTCCTCAACCACCACATCCTCCTCCTCATCTTCCTCCACCACCACCACCTCCTCCTCCTCCTTCACTACCTCCTCTTGCCCTACCTCCACATCCACCTCCTCCACCACCCCACCTCCAACACTAACACCTCCATCACCTCCGCCTATACCTCCTCCTCCATCTCGTCTCCCACCACCTCCTACACCACCTTTTCATCCACCTCCTCCTCCTGCTCCTCCTCCACCTACTCATCCACCACACCTCCACCTCTTACTCCTCCTCCTCCTCCAACTTTGGTTCACCTCTCCCTCCTCCTCGTCCTCCTCCTCTACCTCCTTATTCACCACCACCTACAACTCCACCTCCACCTCCTCCACACCCTCCTCCTCTTCGTCCTTCTCCTCCTACACCTCCACCTCCTCCACCAAATCCTCCTCCTCCTCCTCGTCTTCCTCCTCCTCCTCCTCCTCCACCTAAACCTCGATGTAAACCTTCACCTCCTCCTCCACCTCAACCTCCACCTTCGCTCTTCCTCCACCTCCACTTCCACCTCTGCCTCATCCTCATCCTCCTCTACCACACCCTTCTCATCATCCTCCTCCTCCTCCTCCACATCCACCTGTACTTGAACCACCTCCTACCCCACATGCACCTATACCTCCACCACCTCCTACTCTGCCACCACCTCCAACTCCAACACCTCCACCTCCACCCCCACATTGACCTCAACCTCCTCCTCCTCCTTCTCCACCTCCACCACCTCTTCCTCCTGCACTTCCTACTCCTCATCCTCCTCCATCTCCACATCTACCTCCTCCTCCACCACCACCCCCTCCTCCTCCCTCCCCTCCTAATCTACAACTTTAACCTTTGCCTCCTCCTGCTCCTTATCCTCAACCTCCACCTCCTCCTACACCACCACCACCTTCGCCTTCTCATCCACCACCTCAACCTCCACCAACAACACCACCTCCTCCTCTTCCTTCTCCTCCTCCTCCTCTTTCTTTGCTGCCATCACCTCATCCAACTCCTCCTCCTACTCCACCTCCATCACCACCTACACCTCCTCCTCAACCACCTTCACCCCTTCCTCCTCCTCCTCCACCTTTGCCACCACCATCACCACCACATGCTCCTCTTCATCCACCATAACCAACACCACCACTGACAATGCCTTTGCCTCCTCCTCCTTCTCCTCCTCCTCATCCACATCCTTGGCCTCCATAGCCTCCTCTGCCATTTTCGCCACCGTCGTTCGCGTTGCCCCATCCCCTCCACCTCCTTCTCCACCATCTACTCCACCTCTTGCCTTGCCCCCTCCGGTGCCCCCTCCCTCGTTGCCACCTCCACCTCCACTTGCTCCTCTTCGTGGCCTCCTTTGCCTCAACCACCTCCTCTACCATTGTCACCGCCCCCCTTTGCATTGCCCCATCCCGTCCACCTCCTCCTCCACTGCCTCCTTCTCCTCTTTCCCCGCCCCCTCCGCTGCCTCCTCCCTCATTGCCACCTCTGCCTCCACTTGCTCCTCCTCGTGGCCACCGCCTCCTCCTACTCATGCTCCTCCACCTCTGCTTCCATATCCTCCTCCTCCTCCTTGGTGTAGCCTCCTCCTCCTCGTGCTCCTCCCCCTCTACTTCCATATCCTCCTCCTCCCCTACCTCCTTTTCCCATGCTTATGCCTCTGCCTATATTGCCTCCTCCACCTCCTCCTCCACCTCTGCCTTCACCTCCAGCTCATCCTCCTCCTTCGCCTCCTCCTAATCCTCTCCTCTGCCTCCTCCACCTTCACCTCTCCCTCTTCCTCCTCCTCTCCTATGCCTCCTATACCTTCACCTCTGCCTCCTCCACCTTTGTCTCTGTCGCCGCCTCCTCCTCTTCTTCTTCCTCATGAGAAAGCCTAAACAAAATAAAATTGCATATCATTTCATTTCCTTTATTTATAATACTTATTGAGAAAATTGAGATATCAATATATACATGATAATATAACAAATAATATTTATAAAAAAATGCAATATAAATAAGTAATTATGAGCCCAACAATTTAATTAGTAAAATTTAATTCAGTTTTCTAGTTTAAGTCAAATACTATTTTTGCAATTTCACTAACAAAGTGAAGATAAAGGTGATTAAAATTATGTGTGGCTGCCTATGACTTCCAATATCAAATTTGTAAGGTTGGTGAACAACAAAAGTGAACACAGAGTAATCTAAGTGTAGTGTAGTTTAAGAAGACAACATTTTCCTGTTTGATTTGAAGAAATAAAATAAAAATAGGGTGCAGTGTAGTATAAGAGGACAACATTTTCCGGTTTTATTTCGAAAAAATAGCTTTCACTATTTTCCACATATTCATATTTCTACATGTCTACATTTAAAAGTGTTAAGAATAGTTTTTATATTTAAAAATACAATTTAGAATGTTGAATTTATTTTTGTATTAGAAATTTCAAAAATATATAATGTCATTGACAAATTCCAATTCCAATAAAAAAAAATTGAATCTATGCTAAATCTATTTTCATATTAGAATATACATAAAAAAAATGAGACATGAAAGTTTATCACCCACAAAAGTAACATTTCCAATCCTATCATTTAACAAACCATGAAAGAGCAGGAATTTCTATGTTTTTTGCATCATAATTTTGGGGCTAAGTGTATCAATGATTGATATCTTGGTAACCATAAGACCAAAGTTTCAGTGAAGAGGATTGGGTCGATATAGTAATTGAGGATGAATCTTGATGACGAAGTGTTTAGAATTTTCAATCTGTGAACAAATGTATAATGGAACACGAAAAGTATCTATATGTGAAAAGTATCAATAAGTACTTTCCATAGTTGCAGAAAAATAACTATAAACCAGTGTTCAACATTTCAAATGTGCAAACAAAATTATCCAAAAACGATATTCATAACTGCAGAATTTTTTTATAAACAACATATCCATAAACGATATTCATAGCCGTAGAAAAAAATTATAAACAACGTATCCATAAACGATATCCATAGCTTTACAAAAAAATTATAAACAACACGTTACATTGTGCAAAGAAAATTGTCATAAACGCTATCCATAGTTGTAAAATGTTTCTATAAACCATAATTTAAAGCAAGGCTCGAAGAAGAGGTGTGGCTTCAAATATGCAAACAAAATAAATGATATCCATAGTTGCAGGAAAAAATTATAAATAAAGATAGAAGAAGAATAGGCGTGGAATGTTAATCTAATTTGAATCAAAGAAGAAGAGGCATGGAATGTTAAGCTAATTTGAATTGACAGAAAGGGCTACTTGCCTCAAGCCTGATTGGATATAGAGAGCTTGATTAGATGTAGAGTTATAAAGTGACAAGGGCGTTAAGCGTGGATCTAACACATGATCTTCATATATTATGTCTGACTCTCTCGACAAAGATACAATCGAACACATGATCTTCAGAGGCATGGCTTCAAACATGAAAACAAAATAAACAATATCCATACTTGCAGAAAAATATTATGAACAAAGATCGAAGAAGAAGAGACATAGAATGTTAAGATAATTTGAATTGACATAAATGGCTACTTGCCTCAAACTTAACTGGAAGTAGAGTTATGAACTGACATTGGCGTTGACCTTGGATCAAACACATGATCTTCATATATTCAGTATGACTCTATCTCAACAGAGATACATATCGAACACACCACCTTCAAACATATTTTGTCTTATGCTCGCCCCACAAAAGATACAGATCGAACACACGATCTTTATATATTTTTGTCTGATGCTCTCCCAACAAAGATATAGAGCCAACAAAATTGGCGTTAAGGGAACGGCTCAAATTTAAGAAATTGGGTGAGATCACCATTGTGAGAAAACGGCTATGAAGGGAACGGCTCGAATTCAACAAGACAACACATAAAAGCAAAACATTATTTAAATTTAAAAATTACAGTTAGATAAAGAAAAAATAACCTAAATTTAAAGACAGTATAAATTTGCGATGGTGAAAAAAATGTTATGAAGGGAACTGCCGGAATTC
>APFE031059978.1:0-19191 GCA_000404065.3 Pinus taeda | reverse complement strand
TTCCGATAAGTATTTATGGAGATATGAATTTATTTTGTTTATGTAATTATTATCAAGCCGACCAACACTTATGTAGGCTCTAGAAGCCCAACCGACGTGTCTATTCATCATCCTCACCTTTAGTATAAATAAGAGAGGATTTGGAGTCATTAGCACAACACATTCTTAAGGTGGTCTCCTCCTCTCCACATTTCTGGGTTTTAGTGAAGGAGGGACACCAAATGTGTACGCTGGTCTTGTATGGTGCCCTAGCCAAAGAGCCGCAGATGAAGCCCTAGCTGCAGTATGATGATCCTAGCAGCAAAGATGGAAACCCTTGTGACCCTGATATGATATGCTAGATTTAGATAAGTCACGGTCAATGGAACACGTGATATGTTGCCCTAAACTGTTTTTGAAGAGCCGCACATAATGTTGTTCATGATTCAATGTCAATGGAACGCTGCCAATAGCACGCAACAATGGCAATAGATATTACATATTAATATGCAGTTCACGTTGGATGTGATATGATTCGGTGGACATATTACACTATTCAGGGAATACGCTGATGCTGTACATTGATACGCAGATCAATGTATACGCTGTTCCTTTCACGCAAGACAGTCTCGTGATAAATATGCTATGTTGTCATATGGAAGAGCCGCAGCCATTATATACTGAGCATGAGGAGAATGCAATACATAAGGAGTTATAATACGCATATGGTAATGATGCCACACAATCATATAATACCACGCAGTTATAATACACATATAGTAATGAAGTCACGTAGTCATACAATATACCTTGCTGTAAAGTAAACGCTGGAAAATATACGCTGTTGTACATAAGTTTTATATATATGTTGGACACTATATACGCTGGGCGGTAATGAAAACACTGTACAATATACGGTAGGCAGTCCTGGTTATATATATACGCTGGACATGTATATACGCTGGGCAGTCCTGGTTATATATACACTAGTCAGGTAGTCATTAATGGACCACTATCATCAAGCCGCAGTAATGAAGTAAACGTAGTTATGGTGTTGGAGGAATGCCAATACGTTGTGCATAATGGGATTGCATGGAACTATAGCCTCGCTGCTTTGCTAGGTTGCAAGCCATAGCAAGCAGCTAAGGCTGATATATATATGACCTCCAGAATGAAGCAACAGAAGTGTATTATGAGCAGCATGATGAGCTGCATAATGGGCAGTAGTATAAGCAGAATGATGCATGAGCAAGCAACTAAGAATGATATCAATAGAGGCAAATTGTTGCAGCATGATGAAACAACGAGAGGGCAGAGGAAGCAGCATGGTGAGCAGCACTATGATACATTACCAGGGGCAGTAGCGTGATGATGATGATGGATGAGATCATGAATGGGTAGCATGATAATAACCATGATTAGTGCAGCATGGTGCAGCAAGAGGACCAGATGCAACTTGATGTCAGTTGAAGCAGAATGTCTTCAACTGATCTCATCGTTATAGGAGATTATCTATGCTTAGATCCAGACAAGTCAAAGTATTGACTTCTGTTGTATATGTACTATCTCTCTCTCTCTTTCTCTGCTGAACTTTGAAGATAAAAGAAGATTGATCAAAGGGTTTCCCCACACATTGTGGGGTTTGTCCCTGGCTCGCGCCATATCTTGTGTCCTCTTGCGTTCGATTGTCTTCTGCGATTTACATTTATGTTCTATCTGCATTTTATCCTAATGCTGATGTGATTGCTAACTGTAAAAATTAAATAGATTGCTCTGGCATAGACATACCTAATCTTATTGTCTGAATGCATAGAATAAATGGGAAAGTTTTGGGGTTTTTCTTGACTACTTACCACATACTTCATCAAAGTTTCTCGGTATAGCCTTTTAGGCTGGTCGAAGACTGAGATAGTGGCATAAAACATGTCTAGTTGCAAAGATCCTTGCAGCTTGGCACCCCAAGATCTAGATAATAGCATTCCATACTTGGGTAGAATATCAGCTACCACCACATCCATGAGAATTGTCTTGGCTGGATATTGGACTAATGACACACATAGATCCTTGATTAAGCCTAGACACCGGACCTAACTGGAATCAAAGGAAAACAAGTCTTTGTATGGCCTTGTGATATCTAGGTCCAACTTCTCCATGACAGATTTAGGCATCAGATTATGTGAAGCTCCTGAATCAAACATTGCAGTGAAGCACCTTGTCATGGATGTTTAAACTTACATAGAAGGGAGGGACTCCTCCATCAACTGATTTACCATTTGCTTTAGGGCCAAATATAAGTTCTGGTTGATCATCAAGGATGTTCACTGAATCTTTGTTTTCTAAAATTTGTAGTGATCTGCTGATTTGTTCCCTAAAAAATTCATGCCTAGCCAATTTAGATAATGGGATGGATACTTTTAACTTACTTATTTCAGCCTCCATATTAAAGGGTTTTTCTGTTTTTGTTTTGACATTTTGGGCAGCAAGGTTGTATATTTCAACTGAGTTTTCAACAACTGCCTCTTTTACTGGAATGTTATGATGAACTAGAGTTACTTGCTCACCATCTTCCAAAGGTTCTTCTACAACTTATTTGAGTGGAGAAACAAATGTAGGGTGTTGTTTTGATTTATCTTTGTCTGAAACATCTTCAATAGTTGGACTATTTGGATTGGAAGTTGATTTACGGATGATTGGTATATGAGAGTCCTTGAGTTTGGTTTTGGTGGGTGGCTTGATTGTCTTTTGCTTGGGATCATCAGGGATGTCTATTCTCCTACTTCTCAAGTTGTATTGCTTGTGGACTTCATACAAAGTTGTTTCAGACCCTTGCTTAAAATCGAAGGATTCCCCTGATTTCATTTGACACTGACTAAGAGTATGAGCCTCTTTATCTTCTTGAGTTAGGAAAATTGGTTGGCCATTGTTGAGACCCATTAGGTTAATTTGGGGGTCCTCTATTGGTTCACTAGATGTGGAGGCTTCTGCATAGTTTTCTTGAAAGGGAGGCCTTATGTTTTGGTCTAGACCAACTTTTCCTACATTGGGGTTTTGATTTTTTCTAAAGTTTGGATTTCTTGCATTGTTGTTTGGTTGGCTTTCCAATGAATATTTCCTCTCAATAGTTTCCACTCTATCTCCCAACCTGTCCATGCCTTTAATAATTGCATCAAGTTTCTGTTCAAAGGCAGTGGGTTCCTCTTTGAAGGTTGTTCTTCTTTCAGATCTAGCTCGATTTCGTTTGGAAAATAGATTAGCTTCAACAATTACAGCTATACTCTGCATATCTTCAAGGCTAGGAGGAGCTCTCTCCCTGAGCTGGTAAGCCATGTTTGAGTCAAATCCATCAGGGAATTTGATCAATGCTAAGTCTGGTGGTGGCCTAAGATTTATTTAGCAAGGTATGTATTGTTTAATCTGGCACAATAATCTTGGACACTCTCTTGTGGGCCTCTTTTCAAGTTCTCATATTCAGTTAAGATGTGTAAAGGGTCCTTTTTCTTTTCCCACCTGTTTAGGAAAGTTTGATAAAGGGCATCTGGGTTAGCTATCGTGTTTGTAGGGAGTGACCTAAACCATGCCCTTACATCACCAGTTAAGCTATGGACAAAAAATTTCATCCTGACATCATCATCATCAATCTCATAATTTTCAAAATAGTATGTTATCCTCTTGGTATGTTGTTGAGCAGTGTAAGTGCTTGTACCATCAAAGTAGGTAATTTTGCCCTGGTAATCATATGGCATAGCCCCTGGATTGGCCGGAAACTGTAGGGGAGCATATCTATTGGCCATATTAGCAGGGAAAAGTGGGACAACTGGAAGCACAGGGATAGGAGCTGAGATAAGTGCGGTGGATGGATGGGTGGAAAAGAGATTTTGGAGTGATAAAGGTGACTGGAAGAAGTTACAGCAATAGGAAGAAGGGCTTGAGAATTTGTTGTAGTAGGTTTAATTTGAATGGGTTTCTGCTTGGGTGTTTCAAGATTTGAATCAGTAGAACTCTCTTGATTTTCTGGTTTCCTAAGGCTCTTAGCAATCAGATTTGGATTGTCAAAAATAGCTGGAGGATTTGGGTCTGGGTTTGACCTTGTGTATCGAGTTTTCTTCTTTGGAGCCAGCTTCTAAGTATGTTTTGGTATTTTCTGGGAATAATTGTAGGATACAAGTTTTGACAATATCTTGAAGGAAGCTACTATAATGTAGGAGGATTTGGGGCTTTCCTTTAGGGAGGTTTGAAACAAGGATGGCCAAACAAATCTTTGAGACAGCTGTTTAGAATCTAAAGCTAAACTGGAGTTGGACTGAAGTAGCTTTTATTTACTCTTGTGATTGCACAGCAAAGACAGTTTCAAAGGTTGCCTGGCTAACTTCAGGCTCCATCTGTAGCTTTAGAGATTAGATAGTAGTAACAGACATTCATTCAGGTCCCCAGTTGAGTCGCCAATGATGTTATCACTCAGGTTGTTCCCCAAAACTTGTGAGGAAAGGGAATAGGGCCGAGGTAACCACTAACCAATCTTTTAGATGCAATTTCTAGCCAAATTGCATCCAGATAGGGCTCTCTCTTTATAATTTAACTTTGTTTATTTGAAGTTTTTATGCTAATTATGATGTGCAGAGGTTTCTTTTCAATTTGTTTGGATGGTGATTTCAAAAAGAGGTAGGATGCAAGTCTGAAAGAGTTTATTCCATTGGGCAATGGAGTCTATGAAGATGGACTGCCGAGTGTGTTTCTGTGATAAAGGGCAATACTACAGAGCAAGATAATCAGCTTTGGAACAATATTGAGATCTAGAAATTGATGGGATGCAAGCCAGGGGGTAAAGGGCAGTCAAGAATCCTTTATCATGGTGGCAGAGGGAAGATGCATGAATATTTTCAAGGAGCAGCGAAGAATTCCTTGGAAATTTTCAAAATGAAAGAATTAGTGGAAACAAAAGCATTTAAGAATTTCTGTTTATGCTAGTTCTGAAGAAAACATAAATAACAGCAGGAATTGAACACAGAGTGTATTTAAACAAGTTCTGGGCTATTCTTTTTCCTTGTTGTTAAGGTTATGAAACATATGTGAAATATGCAAACATAGAAAACAGAAAAACACAGTTTAGAATAACTTATTGACCAAAGAAAGACACAGGAATTCTGTAGCAGAGTCCAGAATCATCAAATCCACATTTAGAAGGTCCAGCAACAATGCATTTCAATAGCCTTTGTATTAAGAAATATCAGAGTTACAACGTAGTCCAAGAGAAGAATCACCAACCCCGAATACATTCCTTGGGGGGGTATTTATACAAAAGAGAGTTTACAAAATATCTTGTGGATAAGATATGAAGTAATAACTTCATTGACCTACTCTGTTAGAGAAATAAATGCAGAAATAAAGGTAGGAGTTATTGTGGCTGTGCTGGTTGCTTTAACTGACAAGATATTTTAGACTTTTCAACCCAGGAATTCAGCTGATAGCTATGTCTTTAATTTGCATTCCCACGTTGCTGTCCTGATCTTTTCACCTGCTCCTGATTTAGCTTTAGTGTGTCCTGATCCTCGCTTGAGTTCCTTCCTCCATATCTGCCACGTGTCTTACTATTTGGTCAAGTGTACATAGGCAGAAAGATCCACATTACCTAGGTAAAACTTCTAACATACTCTGCCACCACCGTTGTGTAGGCAACTGATGTCTTTGTATTTTTACAAGTATTTCATCAGCCTCAGTATACTTGTAAAAGTTAGGCTTGAATTCAAAAAGATGGTTTATTTCATGTTCTATAAAAAACAAATTTTCCAATTTGTCATATAAATTTTTTCTGGAAGGAGGCCCTGTGACTTCTGAGGTGTTGGATGATGCAGTGATCTGATTTGTTACATACATGTTTACCCTGTGAGCATATTGTTGATGTGATAACAGTTTTTGATTTCTTTTTAGTAAACTGGGTAGACCCTTCTACTGCAAGTTTGTGAATTTCTCTGTGAAGGCATTAATGTCCATCTGCATCTCTTGACACTTCCTTTCTAAAGTTTGTATAAAGTTTCTCATTGTTAGCACCTTCTTTACTGTCAAAATGGTGCCTATCCTATCCGAGATGTCCAAAGCTGCTAACTGTTCTTTAGTAGTGGTATTCAAAAAATGGATCAGCGTATTGGCCTGCTCAGGCATATTTCCTAATGATGCCCTGGCCCTTTGAATCTGCTCTTGTGCCCTTTCTATTAATTCAATTTGTTCATAGATTGTCTGAATTGATAGCCATTGGTCAGTAATGGACTGGCCAATCTTGGTCCACAAAATCATTTTAATGTCTTCCAGAGGTTTATGCAAGGTGAGATCCCTTTCCAATGATTTCACCTTGTTCTCTAGGGCCTTCATCTCTCTGGTCTTTTCTGCCACTGTTATTTTTGATTTGTCATAGCTCACTTCTAGCTTGGCTAGTCTTTCTTTTGCCTCTTTGAGCTCTGACATTTGAGATTCTAGATCTTTCACTGCCTTCATCATTTCTTGCATCCTCATGCTGGTCTCAGGCTCTGTTGTTGCTGCTGGCTCAGTGGGAGGGATTGCTGCTGTGTCTGTGGGGGGAGAAGAGACAATTGTTGGAGCTATTTCGGATGGCTGGGAGGTCGACTCTCCCTGCTTGGCCTGCAATGCTTTCTCCAACTCTTGCTCTGTCTGCATTAGCCTTTGATTCATTCTCATCAATAAATCCATTACATCCTCTTTTGCTTTTTCTTGTGCTAGTTCTGTTGTTTGTGGATCATGGTGACAGGCAGCTTCAATTGCTTTCTAAGGGAAGCAATATCCTCCTCCTTGTTTTTGACCAATGCTTTGATGCCCTTGGCATCCTTGGGATCATGTCCCAACTCAATAATTATTTCTTCCAGAGTCTTTATTCGGTTGTCTTTGGCTAGAGAAGAGATCTTATCCAAATCCAATTGAGCAGATGTATTACTCAATGACTCTTTTAATTGGTGGGCCAGCATTGCCTTGTCTGCCAGTGTAGCATAGACCATTTCACCCATTTGTTTGTGCAATTCTATTTGGTCCATTGGGTGTATGTCTTTGGCAAGGACCTCTAGATTGGTCCTTATGTAGTCAGCTACAGACTGTGGCTACTAACCTTGGGCTTGAAATGACTTAAGATCATTTTCTCCTCCTTGATGTCATAAGCTGCCATTAGTCTATGCTGTTTGGAGGGTGTCATCTTAAGAAATTGATCATACAACTAAATTCTTAATGACTCATTTTGAGCCTTAATCTCCATAAATGATTGTTTGATGTCTGATCGTTTCTTGGCTTGTGACCTTGAGGAGGAGACGTCCATTCCATGCTGCCTCTCCCCTTCTTGTCTGTGAGAGCTAGCGGAAGTCTGTTGGCTGATGGCCCTCTCTCCTCTTGTGCTTTCAGTGATGTCTTCCACAATGTCCTCTTCAGGAGGATCTACCCTTTGCCTCTTGGCCTCTTGCTGTTCAGTTGACCCACTTGCAGGTGTGGTCTCTTCTCAGTCTCCTTTCTTACTTCTCTCCTCAGGAAGAGGAGTCTGCAGTGCTAGTACTTCTGGTGCTTGTGTCTTTAGTGAAGGGGCTTGCCCTTAACTGTGTTCTTTTGAGGTAGTGGGCTGTTCTTCCATTGTTTCTTGCTTTGCAACTACCAACTCCTTACCCTTTGTTGTCCCTGTTGTTGGTGTAGTCCTTTCATGGGCAACCTGTTGTGCATTTGTAGTAGTTGATGAGCTTTCCCCGGTTTGTTGTGGTATTTTGAAAGACACATGTTTTCTCGGTGGAATGGTCGATTTGTAGGCGACCAGGCGAGCCAAGGGGCCGAGCTGTGGAGTCGAACTGTTAGGTGGCGGACTTATATGGTGAGTTTGGTCTTTTTCACGTAACTTTGCATGCACAAGTGCGTTCAGAAAACGAATAGAAATGGGTAAAAACAAGCGTTTTCACCCCCTTTTACCCGAAATTTTGACTTTGCGGGTTCGGGCGCTTTTTCGGATGATGTTAGCATGACGTCATTTTGTCGTGTAGCGGGGTACAGATGCTGACATGGGAGGTGACATGTCAGGTGATGTCAGCAAATAGGCAGGCGGCAAGGTGGGTGATGTCATCAGGTGATGTGGGCATGACGTCAGCAGGGAGGCGGACAGGTGGTAAGTGGTATTCCCCGCACCGCTTTTGGGGGGAAGTGGTTTCGGGGGAGGGGGCTCTGAATACGTCGGGCGTTTGACACGCGTCCTCAACACGACGGAAATACCACCCATCCCCCGGACGGTGTCGTTCGTTATGTTGGGGCTTCCGAAATCATTGACCACCGTCGGATCTGGCAGCACCGATCGGATGGCTGCCAGGTAATAAAGGTGGCAGCAGGTTAACTTTGGTGACCCGCTTTAATATTTCAGGTTTTTGTAATGTTTGCAGTGTATTTTCAGACTTTGGGTTAAATGGGTTTTGTGGGTTTAATTTGCGAGTTTCAGGTATATTATTTAGTCAGAGGCTAAAGAAGCCCCGATGGGCACATGGAGGGTTGTTATTGGCCCCGGGTGCACCAATAACTCCCGACGAAACGTTAACATATGGCTATAGTTAGCCAAGGGTCGGGGTATTATATTTTTTAGGGATTTTGTGTATTTTTACATAGTAAGGGAGGGGAATATACATAGGAGCTATATAAATAGGGTTAGTAGGTTAATATGACTATGTGGGATGGGTTTTTATGGTTTAGGCTACGTTTATAGAGTGAAAACTTAGGCATAGGTGGAATGAAAGGATGCCAAGTGGTGAAGTTTAGGAAACTTTGGAAAAATGGAATAAAGACTTTTTACACAAGAAATGTGGCTTGTTTTGCCTAGGTGAAAACACATTTTCACTTAGTTTTTCTATGAGATGAAGTGGAGCAAAGGTAATGAGTAGATCTCATTGCCCTTGGGGGGAATGTTAGTAAGTGTTTCTTGGGAAAATGGGGAGGGGAATTAGTCATGCTCCATTTGTTTTATAGCCACATTTCCATGGTACATTATGATTTTTATGAGATGGCAACTTGTTTCAAAGGAGAAAATTGCTCATAAACCATGCTTCTATACCATCAAAACTGCCTACCCAACCTAGTATACCTAACATTTTCTCTTCATTTTCATTGGGTGCACTTGAACTAGCAAACCCTGATTCTTCTCTTTTCTTTTAGCTGCTGTCCTATCTAAGTCTACCCTTATTTCTTCCAGGGCTCAGATTAAGTTGTTGAGACCCTTTGGTTCTCTATCTAACTACTTGCTTGCCAAGCTTAAACTGTTTGTACAAACCTTTATTCTCTATTCTAAGACAATTAAATTCAAACGTGATCTAGCCAGGATTAGACTGTCTGGCTATTCATCAATTGTGACAAAAGTCAACCACCTATACATAGTGAAATTCTTCAAAATATGGAACCTTTGCAGCATGAAAAGGATGAACATATTTGGCACTTCTCTAGTCAATAATGAAAAATGAAACCTATTGGTATAGGAAGCTAATAGGGAGTAGTACACAAATTGACATTTAATCCTCATGTCAGAGCAACACAAAATTATAATATATTAGAGAACCTAGCCCAATCGTCGTCCGCTATGTTGACACTTGAGGTACTACAAAATTGCCCCTCCCAAAAGTAGGTTGTATTATCAGCAATAGGTGGGATTGACCCAGCGGATTCCAATCTTGTGGCCTTTAATCATAAAGGATATGACCCTTAGTTACCAGCTCAACTCGCTTTCCTTATTCAAGTGAAAGCCCTCAACAAAACTGTTCATCGAACAATTATTGATGAGGGGGCATCTATATGTATTATGTCAATGACTTGCTAGAAAACTTTAGGCTCTCCACCCTTGTCGCGATTGTTAACAACGTTAAAAGCATTTGATGGATGAACATACACTCCATACGGGATTTTAAGTAACTTGAAAGTCGAACTGGGGGGCAAGATAGTAGAAATTGATGTTGAAGTTATCGAGAGAATCCTCAATTACAACATCCTATTGGGAAGGCCCTGGATATATGCTATGGCTGCCGTTGTGTCGACATACTTCAGGAAGATTGCATTTCCCTTCCAAGGAGGAATTACAGTCGTCGACCATTAAACATTTCTCCCCAATAGTTCACAAGTTACGGGAAGCATTCTGATGATCCACGAAAGCCCTTAGTCACTTCAGAATATCATAGTAGGCCTAATAAAAGACCCTACATTGATGGGGACATTTTCCCTACCACCTCCAAACAATTTGGCCCAAGTGGCCACGCTGGGAACCTGCAATATGGTGTCTTCTACTCAGAAGATGTTCGAAAACGATATTAGCATGGATCATCAACATGTATTGACTCTAAGCCCAATAGAAATATTTTAGCAATCAATGCTTTCGGCATTGGAGGGGAACCCAAATCAACGCTCATCGAGTGTTTGGATAGATAGGTCTAAGGAATATGGTACCCCTTCATATCCTTGGTCGCAAGTACATTCTACAGACGAAGGAATTGTTTAGTCAATTATGATTGATGGGGCACCATGGGAAGATTACCACCATCATTCCCATCTTCTAGATTGTAAATAAGATTATTCCAGTGACCTTAATCATCCCTCAATTTTTTATTTCCTGTCAAATACTGTAAATACGGAGGATTCTGAGCGAAACTTGTCCAATATTGAAGAGACTATCGCCATAAATATCTCGACCAAAACATATGTTGTAGAGAATATTCATCTCGGAAAATCTTGTTCTTCTTCAGAACTGGAAGTATATTACGCTCTCTTTCGTGAGTTCAAAGATGTCTTTGCATGGTCGTATGATGAAATGCTAGGCATTGACTCGAGCATAGTTGAACACGAAATTAAGATGTATCTAGATGCCAAACCAGCACGACAACAACTTAGGCAGATGCACCCCAAGAAAGCCACTGCCATCAAGGCAAAAGTTGAAAAACATCTCCATGCTAGTTTCATTTACCGAGTTCTTCTAACCGATTGGGTATCGAATATTGTTCCCGTAATGAAAAACAAGGAACGAGTAGAGTGTGCGTTGATTATAGGGATGTAAATCAAGCTTGTCCAAAAGACAACTACCCTACACCCTTCATCGACCAGATAATTGATGAATGCATCGGATGTGAAATATTTTCATTTATTGATGGATTTTTTGGGTATAATTAAATAAATATCAGCCCACAAGACCAGTCAAAGACTGCATTTATTTGTCCGTGGGGCACATTCGCATACTGCAAGCTACCTTTTGGTTTAAATAACACAGGGGCAATGTTTTAGAGGGAAATGAATTATGCCTTCCATGACATCAAGAACATCATTCAACCATGTCTCGACGATCTTCTGGCTCATTCGCGAAAGTGGACCGATCATCTACAGCCTTTGAGAGCAATATTTCTACATTGCTGACGCTACAAGATACGACTCAATCCACACAAATGTGTGTTTTGTGTCAGTTCTAGTCATTTACTTGGCTTTGTGGTCTCAAAGGATGGGATTCATCTTGACCCATGTAAGGTTCAGGCAATCATTAATTTGCCTCCACCTTCAAATTTGCTTCAGATTCAGAAACTCCAAGGGAAAGAAAACTTTCTAAGGAGGTTCATTCCAAATTACGCCAAACTTGCTAAAGGTTATACATTTCTGTTGAAAAAAGAAGTACCCTTCATCTGGGATCAGGTCACACAAGCTTCCTTTGATGCTCTAAAGGAAACCCTAATAAAAGCACCATTAATGTATGCTCCTAGTTATCAAAAAAACTTTAACCTATATCTGGTTATAACAGATACAACCATAGCAATGGTTTTAGTTCAAGAAGACAATGGAATTGAACATCCTCTCTATTATTTAAGCTGAAACTTAAATGATATGGAAAGTAAGTACTCTTATGTTGAAAAGCTAGCTCTCGCAACTGTTCAAGCGATTAAGAGATTTCAACACTATGTCCTCTTTCGAAAAACTACCATTTTGTCAGATTGCAACCCCATCACTTATATCTTTTCGCGACAGTTACTAGGGGGAAAATATTCCAAATGGATAGCAATTTTGGAAGAGTTTGATATAGAATTCATAAAATCCAAATCAAAGAAAGCCCTAGTTTTCGCGGAGTTACTATGTGACTTCCCATCGTCGTCCAACGATTCAACATCCAAAGAAGCAATCATGGATGAATCTTTGTTTCTGATATCTTCAAGTGATCCATGGTATGGAGATATAATCATCTATCTCTAGGCCCAAACATATAGGTCTAATACCTCCCGCTCAGAGCAACAATGTACTCGATACCAAGCAAAAGACTACATGATCATCGGTGATATGCTTTACCGTGGTGGTATCGATACAGTTTTGCGGAGGTGCCTCACCCATGAGGAGGCTGAAAAAGTCCTGAATAATTGTCATTCAGGTGCATGTGGGGGGCATCAATCTGGTTACGCTACGACACAAAAGATTTTACCAGCAGTATACTTCTGGCTAACAATGTTCAAAGATTGCATAACCGCAGTCAGAAGTTGCCATGCTTGTTAGATCTTCGATTACAAAACCAGAATACCTCCCGCACCTCTGTAGCCAGTAGTTGTTGTTGGGATATTCGCCAAATGGGGCATAGATTTCATGACATGTAACCCCACCTTGGCCAGGGGGCATGGTTATATCATAGTCATAGTTGACTATTTTACGAAATGGGCTGAGGTGATGACTACATTAAACAACAATGTTGAAATGGCTACTCTTTTCTGTTTTAATCATGTAGTCTCCAGATTCGGTGTTCCACAAGCTATAGTCACAGATCATGGATTGCATTTTTGAAATCACATGATGGTTGAGTTGGCTACCAAAATAGGACTGTCCCATGACAACTCTACTCTGCATTATCCGCAAGCCAACAGGCAAGTTGAGGCAATCAACAAAGTCTTGAAGCGCATGCTGCAAAGGATGATTGGAGTCCATAAACAGAGTTGGCACCTAATCCTTTACTCAAACCTATGGGCATACTGGACAATCGGTGAGAAATGTGACCAGGTTTACGTCGTTTCAACGGGTGTATGGCCTGGAAGCAATCTTACTGGTTCAGTGCAAAATCTCGTCCCTCAAGCTCAAAGTTGACCTTCTCCTTGGAACTTTAGAAGTGGAGGCTCGGTTCTTGAAATTAATCCAACTAGATGAAACCCATCGTGATGCCCCCTTGGCTAACGAAGTGCATAAGAAATGAGTCAAGGCATAGTTTGACAAGAATGTCAAACCCCGTGTCTTCTCAGAAGGTGACCTGGTCCTACATTACGACCAAGAGTCCGAAAAGTTGGGATCAGGTAAGTTCTAGTCTTTATTGATGGACCCCTATATTGTTAAGCATGTATTAGCAAAAGGAGCCTACGAGTTAGTGGATTATGATGGGATTCCACTGTCGCAACCCTAAAAAAAGTTGTACCTTAAGCGTTACTATGCTTGACTCAATATAATAACCTCTTCATATGCTTTTGTTACATTTTTGTTTTCGCTAAGAGTAATCATTTTGGTTAGGTAATCCACTTTTGCATTTGTTGCAGATGTCGAACCTATTGGAATCATTTGTTGGATATGCCGATGGAGCGAGTCGTAGTTTGCGGAACCTACCTTCTATGGCTTGTGCCATCTTTGATCCAAGCGGCGAGTTGGTGAGTTTCAAAGGGGTATGTATTGGTCGATCAACAAACAACATCGCTGAATAAAACGCATTGATAGAGCTCCTCTTTGATGTCATCATGCATGGCATACGCCAACTTGTTTTTAGGCTAGACTCATAACTCATCATTCTACAGCTCACTGACGTCTACTCCTTGTGAAATCCAGCTATCTATCGTATGTTCTTAAGGGTCAAGATTTTCGAAAGACAGTTCAATTCTATCCAATATCAACATATTTGCAAAAACTTAAACACATTAATAGATTCATTGGCAAATTATGTGTTAGATAGACATTTGCAACATTTATAAAAGAAAAGCATTTCATCAATATTTGCATCAGGATCATATAACTTAACCAAATAAAACTCCGAAAATCAAAAATATATATAACTGTTTATGGTTTATACATAATGTTCTGTGTCCAAGACAAAATTGGTCAAATGACCCAAAAACTAAAATGCTAGGGGCCACCCTAGTCTAATGATGCTAGTGATAACAAGTCATTGCTTGTGTAATCATGCATAAAAGCCTAGTCCATTGACTCGGCACGCCAGTAGTATGTCGCTGTAATCTAAGAGGCAGCTCATCAATCCTCACATCTAGGATACCAAGGGTGAGACCCTCAATCTGATCTTGTAGAACTGCAAGAGTCTGGGCCACATCCAGGTCTTGAAGGACAACCCTCCCTACAACCTCTCCTTGCTAGAACAGCAGTTGGTGCTCTCGAGTGCACTGCAGGTCGCACTGGTTCGATATCTACATGAACACTTGAGTTTTGATTAGTCTTGATAAAAGAAAGCACAAGAAAATTATAAAAGCAATAAATAGGGATATGGTCAGAGATTTTACCTATAACACCCCACTACTCGCCAGCCACTAGCACCAAATCCAGGTCACCCCAGAAATCCATACCAGCATATGGACACTTGGCGTAAACCATCTCCTGGTAGTTGAGCCACTAAAAGAAGACATCAGAGAAAGAAACCTGCAACTGACTAGCATGTCGAGCCATAAGGTCGACCCATCTCTGCATCCATGGCTCAGTCGGTGGTGCCAAACCAAGTGAAATGTACTAGGGCTGCATTAGTGGGATCTTCTCCAAGGCGAAAGCAGTCAAACTAGAACCATAGCCAAAGTTCTTGGATCTGCCATTTTTCACCTTGGTAAGTTGTTCTTTTATCACCAAAAGTACTACATCACACCAGTTCAACACCTTTTGTTCAAGGCATTCCAAGGCGTATTACATATAGGACCAGTTGGCTAAGTGAAGAGCTGCGCTACCAGCTAGTCTAGCAAAGGTGAATAGAATAGTCCTCAAGGACCAGTCAGTGAAATCTCGGATATTGATCTTGCTGTCTCTGTTCGGCTGAGATCCTTCTCTACAGTATTGGAAAATATACTCCCTCACAAATTTGCCCCCACCGGTGGAACCTGATAGTGAGAGAGGGGCACCACATCTCGATAAACCGATCAAAAAATAGATGTCCACAATAGTCAAGTGGATGATTTTGCCTCTGATCTGGAACACTTAGTTGGTAGGATCCCATGCATCAAGGAAATATTGCAACAATTTCATTTGTTGCCTCATGCTAGATATGTGGAAGAACTTGAACAAACCACAGTTCTGCAATGCAATTACCGTACCCAGATCATGTAAATCAACCATGCCCTCTTCTTCATGCTCACGTTCTCACCATGTAACAAGCATTTTTCTCCATGAATCTTTGAAAAACAAACAAGAGAAGAGTCAGGATCCTGATTTGGCAAAAAAAGGCAAAATTTCCATGAAAAAATAGTGCAAAAGTTTTCCTCCTTGCGCCCATCGCACCCCAGCTGTGTACTGGGTGAGATGTGTACTAACTGGCCAATGGCTAGTCTAGTATGCATCACACCTTTCGATGTACAAAGGGTGTGATGGAGCCAGAACGAATTGTTCAAACCCCAGGGGCTCAGAAAGGCAGGGAAACATGCTCAGAATTCAAAAAGGAAAGAATGCAATTGAAGAGCTCAACTTTAACTCCTACCTAGTCCAAATGGCACCACAAATCATCCATAGAATCTCCCAAAATCAGCTAGTGAAAATCAAGGGGGAAAACACCTCCAAATCTCCAACAATCCCAAATTCAAATGAAATGGTAAAATGAGGGGTAAAAAACCACTTTTAAATTATTTTTCACTTAATTCGAGTAGGGTATTAGTGTTTTAACTCATTTTTCAAACATGTATTTTCATTTCTAATCGGTCTGATGGAGCAATTGAACAGGTAGTATGACCGTCAAAGGAACATAGTGTTAACGGTGAATAAAATATCAATGACCATTATCACGAGCAGTTTTACGCAAAGTTCAAGCTCGTTAAAAATTAAACCCAAGCAATGAGCATATGTTCCACCAGAGTTTAAGCTCATTAAAAAATGAACCAACCTCTGGTAAATAACCATTGTGAATGCATTATCATTAGCGTTTGAGCCTCGGTTGTGTTCTTACCATCACCTCGACTCTGTTTTAGCTGATCATATGCCTCCATTTGATTGTTTACCCTTTTGAGGAATAGCTGCGACGAGTGATTTTGTTAGCCATCCTCTTAACTTTTCCGTGATTGGAAAATTCCAAACCTTACCTGGAAATAGCTACTACCTAAAAATATCACTCGTTCCTCAAAAAACGAGTCTCCTTTAAGCTCTTTTCATTTGACATGTAAAATATGAAAAGATTGTTGAGCAATTGGCCTCTCTAGCTCGTTAAAGCTATCGGGAGAGCTATCCATCCTCTAGATTTTAATCTTTTTGTACCTGAGGGATCATTACACAAAATATCGAGCGCTTGTCTTGTTCGACTCGTTAAAACTATAGAAAATTCACCCCTTTCGTATTATTTTATACTTTTTCGGACTTAAGGGATTATATGACGAAAAAGGATTACTGGAGTTTCCTTTCCATCCCTTTTCAGACTCTCTAAAATTGAAAAAGGACTGAGTTATCTTTATCATTAAACTCATTAAAACCAATAACGACAAACTTGTCCATGCAGACAAGAACGCGTTTCACTGTCACTAGGCTCGTTAAAACATAGCGACGGGTTTTCCCGAAGGGAAAATTATAGAACAAGCATATGTTATCCTCCTCAAGCTTGATAAACATAAAGAGGTACTGGTTAGCAATGAATGGGGAAAAATTGGGAAGAAAACTTGAAGAAACTTTATTGGTAGCAAGTCGCTCTTGAACATGAGACTTTCACTCCATTGCCATGATTGAGTCGGGTTGGGTTATTTCGTTCACCAGTCATATTACCATTGGCCATCGTACCATCGATTTTTGGGGTTAACACTACCAATCCATTTCAGTGTCGTCGATATGTTCAAGAGAAGTCACTCAAAGAATTCACAAACTCAGCTTGTGTCTCATCCGCTGCAATACCTTCACCCTTCATACTTTCATGACCGCCACCCTGAACCCTGTATCATCAGATCGTTTTCACCTCCTCAAAATCATTTGATCCATTCTATGTCATAGATGTGGGATTCATTAAGGCCCTCCTACGACGGGTCACTTCTTGTCGACAACAACTCATTATCCAAGAAGTCGACCTAGGAACAACCCTTTCAGTACTTTGAAGCTTGCATGCCTCAATGGAAAGTTTCTCACTTCCGACGACCGAAATATTTTGCGTGGTGTTCGATGCCAATTCCCTTTTTCACACACCGTGAATTGTACTGTTGTACCTTGAGGGTCATCATCATTATTGGTGATTCCTATCGCGCCTGCTAACAGCTTACATCATTGGCTAGTAATCAGGCGATGTCTTTCCATGTTCAACTCTAGAACATCTTTTCACATGGATCGAATTGTACTTCAGGAAAAGATTGAACGAGTTTGAAGACCTTGAATCTAGTTTCATCCATCTGGACTGCGATATATCCAGGAAAATAAAAACATCAAATGTACATCATTGCTACACATATGATCATCTGAATCAAATGATGATGGCTCTATCAGAATCATCAGTCTGTCACACAGACGGTTGTCTGTCCTCTGTACATGAAAATGAATTTATAAAGCTGAGCATGGGAATGCCCACCTCAGTTAGATCATGAAAATATTATGAAGATAATGTATTTTATTTTATCTTATTACTAGTCACCTTCCAGTTCTAAAAACCTCGGATCCTCATGATAAAGCATTTCACCTGACATCAAAAGATTTTCGACCTCATGCTTAAGGGTTATTTGTTATAGACATATTTGGGCACTGTAACCCCAATCATATATGTCCATAAATCAAGGGCTTCTAAGTCCCTAAAAGTGTTGTTTCACACCCTGAAGGAATAAGGTTATCTAATTACATCATCTCCCAGAAGTTCTCCATGGAAAATTGCTCAGAAGTAGTCAAAACTGGACCATACAACTGCTCAGTGCTAAGGGTGAGATGGATCTCACCTGCCACATGCAAAAAGTGTGATGCATACTAAAAATCCTTTCTATAGGGTGCGATGGGTGAGAGTAGACAAATGGTAGAGACAGTTTGCAAGGTGGATGATCATAGAATCTTCCAGAAACTTCTCCTATGACACTTGCCTCTCTGAACTTGCCCGGGGATGAGTAAGAGATCATGAATCTCCAAGTGGAACCAAGAACTATCAGAGAGAGGACACTAATCAAAATCCCATAGGCTGACTCACACCCCTGCAAACATCTATATATGGATCCCTGATCCCAGAGATCCAGAGGCTGGAATCTTGTATTTTGTAAGGAAGTGTTGTTGGTTTCTTGGTGGAACATCATAGTGTTGGTGATCTAGCTTTTTTCATGAGGTGAAGAAGGGATTTCATGCTGGGAGGATGATGCTAGGTCAGATCAATGGGTTGTAATGCTCTCTTCTTCTCTTTCTATCAATAAAGCTATTCGAGTTTTCCTCCACATTCTTGTATGTTTGATGATATATGCATTTGTGTGGTCAATATATATTTGGTCCTATATTGTTTATGATTGTAGATATTTGTACTTTGATGGTATTATGCTGATTTGAATTTACAGGTGCTCTTTGAAGCAGGGTAAGAAAGGAAGGAGTGACAAAGATCTGTCAGAGGGGAGAGGAAACAAGCAAGGAGCCAAGTGAAAGATTGAGGTTGGTACTCTGCTTCTCTCCTATCTACTTCTCATAAAGTAAAATGAAAGTAACTTTAGTTAGTTTGTTTCTAAGATAGCTACCCATATTAGTGGGACTAGCAGCTCTGCATGGACACTAGATTTCCTGATAACAGGTAGGACTAAGAACTGGAGTTGGGGTAACAGGGGGTGTTTTAGAGGTTGGTGAGGAACTAGGGGTACTAGGTGTTTTATGGGTAGTGATAGGTTGATGGGGAAGTGTAGGTATGAATGGAGGTGTGGAATTAACTTTAGAGATGTGAGGGAATAATGGTGAACTAAAGGGAGTCGAAGCTATTTCAGAAAGTTCAAGGATCCTAACAGTAGTAAGGGATGACTGAGGGGAGTTTAGAATATTATAATCTATTGACTAGTTTGCCCTTTGGACCTCAAGATCTTTAATGAATTCTGGACCTAG
>APFE031059956.1:2823-29998 GCA_000404065.3 Pinus taeda | reverse complement strand
GTTGTGTATGTAGATGATATCATCTTTGGTAGCAATGAAGAAGCTATGAGTCAAAAATTTGCCTTGGTAATGCAGAAGGAATTCGAAATGTCTTTGCTTGGAGAACTGACATATTTTCTTGGGTTACAAATCCAACAAAATGAAGGCGTATCTTTTTATCTCAAACCAAGTACCTCAAGCAGATCTTGAAGAAGTATGGCATGGAAGATTCAAAACCAGTATGTACTCCTATGGTCACAGGATGCAGCCTTAGTGCAAATGATGAATCAGCAGCAGTGCATCAACCAACCTATAGATCCATGATTGGAAGTCTGCTCTATTTAACAGGTACCCTACCAAACATCATGCATGCAGTAGGAATGGTTGGAAGATTTCAGGCAAATCCTAAGGAAACTCATCTTCAGGCAATAAAGAGAATTTTCAAGTATCTTCAAGGAACTCAAAACTATGGCCTATGGTATCCTAGAGATACGGATATCACTCTTCATGCTTATACAGATGCAGATTGGGCTGGAAGCATGGATGATAGAAAAAGCACTAGTGGTGGTGCATTCTTTATGGGTTCCAGATTAGTATCTTGGTTCAGCAAGAAACAGAGTTCTATTGCATTATCTACAGCTAAAGCAGAATATGTGGTTGCTGCATCCTGTTGCACTCAACTCCTTTGGATGATGGAAACCTTGCAGGATTTTCAAATCACTTGTACACCACCTATCTCCATCTCATGTGATAATACAAGTGCAATCAACATTTCAAAGAACACAGTTATGCATTCAAAGACCAAGCACATATCGATCAAGTATCATTTTCTCCAGGAAATAGTGCTGGAATAAAAGGTCAAATTGGAATATGTTCCCTCCAAGGAACAAGTTGCTAATATTTTCACCAAACCATTACCCAGGGATACATTTGAATACCTCAGACAAAAGCTGGGGGTTGTTGATGCATCATCCTGTTGTTGAATCTTGTATGTTGTACGCAGGTGGATACACGTACATTTTCCAGTCTATGTGGGTCGAATGGGTCAATCAGAGATCATCTGGCACAGGTTCAGGGGGAGCATATATTCTTCTAATGATGCATTGTTGGCATTATCTTAGAAGTCCTTGGTTTGATTTATCAAGAGTTTTTTTTGGTGGAGTAGATCAATGTGTGTTGGTCTGAAGGTTGATTTTGTTGATAGTTGTTCTTGTCTCTATGTCATGTACTTCTTTTCATATCAAGGTCATGTAACGATCTATTTTGGTTTCCCCACTATGCTTGGGATGAATGAGTTTTGTCTATCTTGTGTATTCCCACTTGGATGGGAGATGGATGTATGTATGTGTCTTGATGATAGGAAGGTTACTTATAATGTATGGAGTCATTTTCTTTCTTGTAGAAAATCGTTTTGTAGATAGCATTTCAGCACAGAGCATATACAAAAGGGGAGCTCGTTCAGAGTTTTCAGCAGGTACTCAGGGGGAGTATGGTAGTTCGCCCCTTTTCCCTTGATGTCAAAGGGGGAGAGTGATTGGTTGTTGTTGCCATCAAGTCCAATGGGGGAGATTGTTGGCATTATGATACATATGTTGTTCTTGATGACAACCCACTCATCTCAGATGATAAATTATAGTTCAACAAAGTTCACGCACTTTCATGCAGATAAAAGTTCCTTTCATGAAGAGCAAAGTTCACGCACTTTCATGCAGAAAAAAGTTCCTTTCATGTAGAGAAAAGTTCCTTTCATGTAGAGAAAAGTTCACGCACTTTCATGTAGAGAAACGTTCACACACTTTCATGCAGAGAAAAGTGCACGCTCATGGGAAATCTTATGGTTGGTTCATGGTATTAGTCCAACAGTTTTTGATCCTATGGTTTGGTCCGTGGTATTTAGTCCTTGGTATTTGAACCTATGGTTTTGGGCCATGGTATTGCGTCATAAGTGATGATCCCAAGTATTGGGTCCATGGTATTGAATTGCTAGGGTTTTTGGTCCATGGTATTGTGAAAGGCCTAAGGCTATAAAAGAGGAAGGAGATCATTTGGCAAGGCATCTTCTGAATCATTGAATATTTGATAAAGTGTTAGATCTGGAATACTATGATTGGGTTATGGTGCAGATCTGGATCTGAATGAATAAGGAACCTGAGCGCAAGGAGAAGGATAAGTTCTATTGATGGGTCAAAATCTTAAGGCTGGAATAGTGGTATCTCTATATGATTTTGATTTGTGATATGTGGCACATGCTTGATCTATAAATCTGATAATCTGGGTTAACTAATATCAGAATGTTTGAAAGAATGAATTTATAGATCTGCACGCAGGTTTTTGAATAGTGAAGTAGCATACATCTCTTGATTTATGTTCTAGTTTCTTCTGTTTATTGCTACAGTGTTCTGGGTTCAGAAGTGGGGTGTGATTATTATTATTATGATCTGGGTACAGTCGTCAAAGAAGTGTTTATTTTGATTCAGTTTTATTGGTGAAAAGGTGATTGGTTGATGCAGAAATTCTTGATGTTTGATTGATGTTATTTGTGGATCCAGTCTGAAAATTTATGAATCGTGGTCCCTGGAAGGAAGAGAAGGTTGTAGTCTTCGGCAGGTCATAGCTTGTGTACTAGTATCTCAACTAGTACAAGAACTAAGGGGGTTGTAGCTCCCTTCTAGGAGAAGCTGGAAAACGAGAGAGGGTTGTAGCTCTCTGCAAGTAGCAGCCTGCATACTAGAAAAGGACTGCACCAGTACAGAATCATTATAAAAGGAAGTTTCTAATTGAAAAGGTAGAGACATATTGCAGCAAGTGGTTTTCACCCACATTGGGTTTCCACCTTATATCTTATGTTCTTGTGTGTGATTGTCTTCTGCTCTATTTTTCTGTTCATGGTTACTGTTTATATGATCCTGATGCACAGATTAATTTTCAACATCTGTAGAATATAATTTTGTATGGTATACACGGGTTTCCTTATCTGTAGTTGCATATATACGCGGTTTTCTCTAAGGGAAGTAGCGTATATGTTCTGGGTTTGAAAAAGAAAATAATTGACCACATAATACTGATTCACCCCCCCTCTCAGTATTATTTCCAATAGAGACTGCATCAAAAGAGCTTGGGATGGTAGATCAAGAAAAGGAGATTTCATCTAGAGGAGGTGGTTAGCTTACATTAGAAGACCCAAATAAGGGAGGGCCTCCTCTTATCACAAGGATTATTTTCATTTTATGATGCAATATCACCAATTAGTTTATCCTGACACTGATTTTGTGAATACTTTGAAATTATATTCAATAGACTAGTATCAGGATAGTCTCCATTATGAGAGTTGTAGCAACTGGACAAACACTTTTCCTCATGCATGATGGTGTGACATGGGACATCATGGGAAAAACCCCTACTTTGGTGAGTGGATATAATTGTAAACACCTCGAGCATGCATTGAGGTTGCACAAAAAATATGAACTTCCCTAACACATCAACCCTTGCAGTATAGTGGAGAAGGCTAGAGGATTGTAATCTATTCATCACTCACCAGAGGAAGGAGTAGGTGTGGTAGCAATAAGGGGGAAAGGGTCAGGGACAAATATAAAAATCAGCGTTGGAGAAAAAATGGTGCAAGGATTACTTTTTTCTAGAATGTCGTTGTGGACACGGGGGATGTGGCACTCCCCTCTTATGTTGTTTGAAGAGCTCTAGACAAACCAAGCTCTGTAAATGCCCATATAGCTATTGTACTAGAGTCTTGATTACAATATCAGTAAGGAAAAATGTTATTAGATACATGCGGCTATAAGGATGACATAGTGGACCGAGGACGAGCCACATTTTTGTGTTGGGGGCACGTTGGAGCCCAATTTTTTTTTGTTTGTGAAATTTTGCTAAGTTTTGTGAAGTTTACGAATAGTTATAGTTATAAAAGTTTTGACTATTACCTTTGTAACTTTTTTATGTAACATTTAAAAGAAATGAGAACCACTGGGAAAGGGTTTGGAGTTTTGGCATTTAAGCTTGTGTAATCATTTTGGCTTCCTTGGAGAGAATAGTAAAGCTCACCAGGTTGATTCTAGTAGATGCTAATATATTGTAGTTTTTTTTGTTTCTCTTATGTGTATTACATATTCATTTTTATTCTATTTGGCACATGGATGATTGTAGTAGAATTATTTGAGCAATTGACAAATTTATTGTATGTATCTTTAATAGTTATAGATAATACATATAAATTTTGTTCAAATACATCTTAATAGGCTCTCCACTACTTCTACACTTACATTGTTAATGCAAATAATTCATAATTTCATCTTCGAGTTTTGAATTCTTTTCAAGGCCCAAATTATAAGCACTAGTCTCCTTTCAGTTCTTCTTTCCAACAAAATAATTAAAGTATACAATTGCTAATATAAGGCCAGTATGTGTATAAAGATTCATCTCCAAGATTAAGTTCTATTACACAAGGGAATATGTCATCAATGGGAATATTTTTACAATTTTTTAAAAATTGGTTAAAAGTTTTCAAGCAATTTTATAGATGTCCTAAGCACTAGTTTCCTTTCAACCAAGAACTATCCCTATCATGACAACATCACCAATGTGTTACGATTTACAAATTAGAAGTCCCTTCCTATTTATCCATGACCTAAGAGACATTTGAAATGTGTGGGGAACATGCCTTCTCACATAGAATGGAGTACATACTCGTTAAATTTGTGTGGATAGTAACTCATCCTCATTAAGTTTTTGTTGTGCACAAATACTCCAAATTGGATTGATTTTATAGGGTAAACAGAAGGGATTGTCTGCCTCAAATAAATGCACATCAGGAACAATAATTACTAATTAAATAGTATATAATTAGAATTAATTTGATTGATGTGCATTTTAGTGAAGAAAGGCCATTCTGGCCTACTTCACAAAAGTGTACGCCAAATCTTCACTTCAAAAAAAAATTGGATGATTCAACTTGGAGAGTATTTTAGTCATAAGTAACATTAATTACAATTATTTTTTATTTTTTATTTTTCCACATATATATTTCTGTTGTTCAAGAATACTCCAAATCACATAGATTTCATAGGGTAAAAGACAAGGTTTGTGTGCCTTAAATAAATGCATATCAGGACCTATAATTAATGGTCATTAGGGGTCAAAAATCTTGTACCTCTGTATTGTGGTGTAACAACACCCTAATGGGACTCAGACTACTGGTGTCGCAATTCCCTAATGGGCCTTAGTATTGTGGTGTAACAATGCCCTAATGGGCCACAATATTGTCATCTAATAATGCCCTAACATGCCTCAACCTTGTGGTGTAACAATACCCTATTAACGGGCCTTAGTTCTTGGGTATGGCAACAACCTCCTTGGGCCTTCTTATCTGCAATATGAGAAAATATTATGACAGAGATATGAAGGAGATAGGTTGATTCCTATGACATAGATATCATGATAGACCTATGATTGTTCCACTACATCTTTATTTCTAATATTCTCTTTGCATAATTTTTTACAATGATATTCGGTGAATGCAATGTGAAAATGTTGAAAATGATTTAAAATGCAATTATCTACACCAAAGATATCTAGCCCTAAAAAAATTAACATTATTAGTACTCTACAAATTAATGGTTAATGATCAAATGGCATGAGTAGATGTTGAAAAATGTACTAAGTTATATGGTTTTCAAATATGGTCCATAAATTTAAACATCTATGTGGGGAGAGAAGAAAAATTATAAGTAATCTATGGATGGTAATGACCCTATTTTCCTCATGGAAAATGTGGATAGGTTTGTAATTTTAGTTTTTCATTTCTATTCATATTTTAAATTTATTGTTGAGTTGATTGGTTTTGTCAAATACTAAAAAATGATTTGTCCTTCCAATCCTCTTATTGTTTTCTATTTCTTATGTGGTGTAGTCTTAATTATAGAAATACTTGGAGTCTTGGATTTTGGAAATTCCTAGATAAAATCATGCCATGGCTAGCTATCGTCCTACTAGAGGGTGTTATAGTGACAAGATGCATGAGATAAGGAAGGAGATGAGACACCTAGACATTCAATTGGGAGGCCTACATAAGGCCATGGTCTACATTAGTACCCAAATGGAATCCCAAATGAAGAATAGAGAAGAGTTGGAATTAGGGTAAAGAATTAAACAACCCTAGTTATTTAAAGCAAGGCATGGTGGGAAACATTCCACCCATATATTACTATAGGAGGATGCCACTTATCCTCTCATGTTCCAACCATCTTCCAACAAATTTTACAATTAGAATCTACAACATTTTCAATTGGCTAAATATGGAAAACAAAGGTATGTTGCCTCTACTCTATGCTGCAAAATAAAAAATATGTATAACAAATATGAAAACATCACCAATGTGTTACGATTTACAAATTAGAAGTCTCTTCCTATTTATAAATGACCTAAGAGACCTTTGAAATGTGTGGGGAACATGTCTTATCACACAGCATGAAGTACATCCTCATTAAATTTGGGTGGACAGTAAGTCATCCTCATTAAATTTCCTTTGTGCATGTATACTCCAAATTGGATTGATTTTATAGGGTAAAAGGCAGGGATTGTGTGGCTCAAGTAACTGCACACCAAAAACAATAATAATTAATTAAATAGTATACAACTTGAATCAATTAGATTGGCCAAGAAATGAAGCCTTGGCATGCATTTTAGTGAAGCAATAAAATTTTGAACTGCTTCACAAAAATGCACACCCAACCTTCATTTCAAGGCCAAATTGAATTATTCAAATTGGAAAGTATTTTGTTTACTCATAAGTAACATTAATACAATTTTTCTTTTTCACATATATATTTCTCTTGTTCAAGAACACTCCAGATTGCATGGATTTTATATGGTAAAAGGTAGGGTTTGTGTGCGTCAAATAAATGCACACCAAGACTTGTTCACACCAAGACCTATAGTGATATAATTATAATTTTATCCTATGGTTCCACATAATCTCACCTCAGTCTTGTGTTGTAACAATTCCCTAAAGGGTCTCAGTCTTGTGGTGTAGCAACGCCCTAATGGGCCTTGGTCTTTTTTTGTGACAATGCCCATATGGGACTCAATATTATGGTGAAACAATGCCCTTATGAGCCTTATCCTTGTGGTGTAACAATGCCCTAATGGGCCTCAGTATTATGGTGTAGTAACTCCCTAATGGGCTTCATTCTTGTGCTGTAACAATGCCATAATGGACCTCAATTCTTGGGTATGAAAATGACCTATTTGGACCTTCTTATCTATGATATAAGAAAATAATATGAAAGAGATTTGGCAATATGTTTATCCCTATGAAAAGGATATCATACAGACCTATGATAGAGATATCATGAAAAATCTATGATAGAGATATCATGATAGACATATGATTGTTTTGTTGTGGTGCTATTTTTTTTTTTTTTCTAATTAATATTACCTAAGTACCCACGGGGGATTTGAACTGGTGACCTATCACAAGGAGTTCCTTAACAACACACCCATTCACTATCAATCCAAAGCCCTATGAGATCTGTTGTGGTGTTATTGCTAACGTTCTCTCTACATAATTGCTTATGATTATATGGGGTGAATGCAATGTGAAAATGTTTTAAAATGAAATTATCTATAGTAGAGACTTCAAGAAAATTAACATTGTTAGTAATTTAGTGGTTTATCGTTAATGATGAATATGGTTAAGTAAATGTTGAAAAGTGAAATAAATTATATGGTTGTCAAATCCGGTCCATAAAATTAAACATCTATGTGGGGAGAGAGGCAAAATTATAGGTCACATATGGATGGTAATGAACCAATTTTCCCCATTGAAAGTATGGATCAGTTTTTAATTTTTAATTTTAATTTTATTTTATTTTATTTATTTTATTCTTTATTTTATTTTATTTAATTTTATTTATTTTTATATTTATTTTTATTTTTATTTAATTTGCTTCTATTTTGATTTTGAAGTGATTGTTGAGTTGATTGGCCTTGTAAAATACTAAAAAATGCTTTGTCCCTCCAACCCTCTTGTTGTTTTATTTTTCCTATGTGGTGGTAGTCTTAATTTATGCAATACTTAGAGTCTTGGATTTTGAAAATTCCTAGATACAATCATGTCTTAGCTAGCTATCTTCAGAGGGTGTTAATTGTTGAAAATGCAAAAAGAAAATCCTAATTTGATTTTGTGCTTGAATTAAATTGGGAATAAAGTTGTAATTCCACATCTCATGACAATTTGTATTAGTTTACAAAGTTAATTTGACTTAGTTGGCTTAGTTAATTCAAGTTTGGGGTCTAATTTGAGTCATGTAAAGTGTTTCCTACATTATAGGGGCCCGATTGAGTTTATTTTGAGTTGTAATTAATTAATTCAGTTTAACTAAGTTAAAGTCATTTAACCTAGTTACAACTGTTGGAGGAACTAGCAGGAGGTTTAGTAGTGTGGTGCTACCTGCAATGTTCAACCAGTAAACTAATGGTTCACTCATAAATAACTCATGCATGTAAAATATGAGAGTTGTGGTGTTGAGATTGGAGTTCAAGGACAATGTACTATCAATTGTATAATCATACGAATTGTACAATTAGTGCATGCAATTAGAGGAAGGCCTATGAGGATTGCGCAATTCATATTGAGGAGTTTCTCTAATTAATAGGGGATAATTCACAAGGAAATAGTGCAAGGAAATATGGACTTGGGAAAGCGAGTAATTGGTTAAGTATTAGCCTGGGCTTGTCTAGGAAGTTGTGAGACATGAAGAGATAGTGCAGAGATTGCTTTTCATATTTTATGACTAATGCAATATAAAGATAGCAAGGGTTTTGAGCTTTGGGTTTCCCCAAGAAATCATTATGTAATGTGTTGATTGAATTCTTTCTCTTTTATGCTTCGTGATTTCATGATCATTTAATTGTTTCCGCTGATGAGTAGAGTAGATTCAAGTCTATTGTTTTATCATATTAAAATTAGCAGTTTGAATATACAAGAAGTTTCTACGTGGTATCAAAGTAGAAATCACTCTAGAAGAGGAGAATACGAGTTAGTATTTTGCAAGTGAAATCAAAGTTATAGTATCATACTTCAGAGCCAACAAGATGTCAATCTATTGATTGAGACTCGAATATGCCATTGAGTGTAGTTCGAACTATATTTCTTAGAAAGACGTGATGAAGGTACTATTGGAAGACAATGAGCTTAAGTAATTCCTAGACAAAGGTATTCCTAATCCACCAGTAGCTGATGCTCAAGATATGGTAGTGTAGAGAAAATGTGTTGCAAAGGTGAGAAGGATTAGGAGACTCTAGTATGGTAATATGTGTTGAAAATGTGTTTTTCTCAAACCTCCATGATAAGGAGACTCCATATGCAATGTGGAAGGCCTTGACAAGATTGTTCCAAAACAATAATGACCATAGGAAGTTGGCACTGAAGGACAAGCTTAGAAAATACCAAAGTACTTGGCCAAGTTCACCCAATGTCGGGATGATCTTGGAAGAATTAGTGTGATAGTTGTTGAAGATTATTTGGTCTACTTGGCACTTCTAGGCCTTCCCAAGAGCTTGCGTAGATATCAAGACTCAGTAAATGGGAGGGAGAAGCTACTACAGTGGGAGAATTTATGGTCGGACTTGGTGCAAGAAGCGATTTGGTGGAACACTAGATATGGATCCTCATCCAAGCATGATGATGAAGACAGTTGTGCCTTATATGGAAAGGCAAAGAAAGGTAAAAGGAATTCAACACATTCCAAATCAGATTCCAGTCAGAGTAGCAAGAAGTAGGACATGTCAAACATTAAATGTTTTCACTACCACAAGCTAGAACACTATGCCACGAAGTGTCCACACAAGAAGGCTGGCAAGAAACCCTCAAGATGAGTGGTAGGTGAGGCCCTTACTTCAGAATTTGAGCTGGATTTCATGCTCATTGCTTGCATGGTGACATTGGTGTTGGGTAGTGTGTCGTATCTAGATGGTGGAGCCTCACTCCATATGACTGACAACAAAGAATTCTTTAGTGACTTGGAGGAGAAGAACCTCCATATGAAAATCAAGATAGGAGATAATAGGAGGTATAGCATGACTGCCATCAGTATTGTTACCTTTCATAGGGATTCTAGTTCTCCTCTCACATTGAAATATGTCATGCATGTTCCAGGTTTGAAGAATAATTTGGTACCAGTTGCTATGATGGAGGACCATGGACAGGGTGTGATACTTAGAAAGGAAAGGATTTCCTTTGTCACGTAGCCTCAGGACAAGTGAAGCATAACAAGATTTAGGTGAAGAACCTTTACAAATTGGATGTAGAATAATATGCTACTTTGAGCACAAAAGTAGAGAAGGTGCAGAGAAGAGACGTCGGTGAGTTGTGGCATAGAGGATTGAGTTGTGGCATAGAAGATTGGGTCACTTGCACAATGGTGCTTTGAATTTCATGAAAAAAATTGCTATAGGACTTCCCAAGGGTACACTAGAGTAGAGAGACACATGTAAAGGGTGTACATTGGGGAAGTATGCCAAATATACCTTTCATGATAAGGATAGTGGAGTGCAACAATCCTTGAAAGAGTTCACTCATATGTGTGTGGACCATTCACGATAGCCTCCATGGCCAAGCACATGTATTATGTAATATTTGTACATGATTTTTCTTGTAAGTGTTTGATTTTCTTCGTGCAGAAGAAAGGTCATACATTCACTAAATTTTGTGAATTTAAAGCATTTATTGATAAATACACTGGCAGGAAAGCTAAATATCTTAGGAGCAATAATGATGGCGAATATGTGTTGAATGAATTCAAGAAATCCTTTCCATTAGAAGGAATTTGACGGGAGTTAACAACACCCCATAATTGACAACAGAATGGGGTGGTTGAATGGAACAACATAAGTATTGTGGGAGTTGCATGGGCGATGTTACATGATCAGGGCCTACCATTGCACTTGTGGGTTGAAACATCCAGCACAACTATATATTTGTAGAACAAGAGTCCTGATCAAATTATTGGGATGAGTACACTAAAAGAAAATTTTTCAAGTAGGAAACAAAATGTGGCACACTTTAGGATCTTTGGTTCATCAATTTACTGTCATGTTACGAAGGATGAAAGGAAAAATCTAGAGCCAAGAGTTGAGTTGGGAATATTTGTGGAGCACATTGATACACCTCACAATTATCGAGTGTACTTTCCATCTCATAGGTTTGAAGTGGTTAGTAGAGATGTGAAGTTTGAGGAATATAAGTCCATAGATGTTCCCTTGAGAGGGAGATTCATCTGCATGGAGAAGAGGAGATTTTAGCTACAAAGGAAGAACCTCAAGATGATGTGGAGTAGCCACATGCATAGGAGAAGAGAGTGGAAGCACCAACTCATGCAAAGACTTCCAAAGATGTAAGGAAGCACACTAGAGAGGCTAATAGATTGATGCATGATGCTAGAGAGAATGCAGTAGAATCCAAATCAGAACATGTGAAGAGGAGGTCACCAAATCGGTACACTAGCTACATGGCTTTGATGAGCAAAAGTGTAGAGATTGAGCCATCCTCATTTGAGGAAGTAGTGTAGAAACCAATATGGGTTTATTCCATGGTTGAGGTGTATGACTCCAGTATCATAAAGAGTGTTTGGGAAGTGATCCCAAGGCTAGAAAACAAGTCAATGGTGATTTCCATATGGAATTAAAAGGTAAAGAAAGCAGTATATAGTAGTTTGGAAAAACAAAAGGAAACATTTGTGGCCAGAGGGTTCTCTCAGGTGGAGGGAATTGATTATGAGGAGACCTTTGCTCTAGTAGAAAGGTATTCATTAATCATATCTATTTTATCACATTCAGCATAGATTAGATAGAAGATAGATAAGATGGATGTGAAGACAACATTCCTCAATTGTGTGATTTAGGAAGAGGTGTACATTGAGAATATGGAAGGACTTGAGACCTTCAACAGAGATTCTCATGTGTGTAGACTCAAGCGAGTGATGTATGAATGGAAACAAGACCTTGTTCTTTGTACACCAGTATTGACAGTTATCTCACCATGTTGGGTTTCACCAAAAATGTGAACCTTTATCATATTGTGGTTGAAGTTAAATTTCTTATTATAGTATTATATGTCAATGATTTAATTCTAAAATGTCATGAGAAGTTGGGAAAATCTTTCAAAGAGGATATTACAAGAGAATTCGAGATGAAGGTTCTTGGGCTCATGCACTATTTCCTTGGTATGAAAGTATGGCAAGGAGATGAGGAACTTTTGTCTCTCAAAGAAAGTATGCCAACAAGATACTAAAGAAGTTCCACATGGATAGAAGCAAACCCATGGAAACTCCTCTAGCAAGGATTTGGAGGAAGGAAGATGCTACTTCAGGTGAAGTAGTAGAGGCTACTATTTATAGGCATCTTGTGGGTTCACTTATGTATTTGGTGAATACACAATGAGACATATGTTTTATAGTTAACCAACTTAGTCAAGCAATGGATAAGCCAACCAAACTCTATTGGAAGGCAACTAAACATGTGTTGAGATACCTCAGAGGAAACACTTAGTTTGGTCTTTGGTACATACAAGCAGAGGGAGTGAAGCTTCAAGGCTTCACAGATGCAGATCGGTTAGGGAGTCCATCCGACAGGAAGATCACATCATGGGGAATCCTCAGTATTGGGTCAACAACACTTGCTTGGTACAATAGGAAGCAGAGAATAGTTGCACTCAGTTCCACAAAAGCAGAGTACATGACCTCTAATCAGCTAGCTTGTGAGGCTATCTAGGTGAGGAAGATCCTTGTTGGGTTATTTGGTCACTAGATGGATCCTAGAGTGATTTTCTCTGACAATAAGAGTTGTATAAAACTGTCTTAGAATTGAGTTTTTCATGATCGGTCCAAGCATATTGACATTTAGTACCACCATCTACAAGATTGTGTGTAGAGGAGAATCATGTTGTTGGAGTACATTCCTATAGAGTAACATGATGCAAATATTTTGACAAAGGCATTTTCAAGATCTAAATTCAAGTTTCATAGAGGCAAGATCAAGGTAGCAGATAATCCATTTCTTGTTGAGAGGGAGTGTTGAAAATGCAACAATAAAATTTTAATTTAATTTGGTCCTTGAATTAAATTGGGAATAAAATCGTAATTCCACATCTCATGGCAACTTGTATTAGTTAACTAAGTTATTTTGACTTAGTTGGATCAATTATTTGAATTGAGGTTCTAATTTGATTCTGTAGAGTGTCTCATACATTATAGGAGCTTTAGTTGAGTTTTTTTTGAGTTGTAATTAATTAATTTAGTTTAACTAAGTTAAAGTAAGTTAAGCTAGTTTAAGTGTTGGAGGAAGAAGTGGGAGGTGTAGTAGTGTGGTTCTCCCTACAATCTAGTGTAGTGATTCCTATAATGATTAGACATTAAATTGATGATTCACTCATAAATAAATCATACATGTCAGATATGAGAGTTACCCAGTTGAGATTGGAGTTTAGGGACAATGTACTATTAGTTGTATAATCATCTAAATTGTATAGGTGGTGCATGTAGTCATAGGAAGCCTTATGAGGATTATACAAATAATATTGAGGATTTTTCATCATTAATAGGGGCTAATTCCCAAGGAAACATTGCAAGGAAATAGGGAATTGGGAAAGAGAGATATTGGTTAAATATTGGCCTAGGTTTGTTTAAGAAGTTGTGAGATAAATAGAGATAGCGCAAAGGTTTCTCGGGCTTCAGCAAAGCATTGTAATCTTGTCATATTTTATGACTAATGCAATATACAGATAGCAGGACTTTTTAGCTATGTCTTTCCTCAGCAAATCATTTTGTAATGTGTTGATCGAATTATTTCTCTTGTATGCTTCATGATTTCATGATCATTTAGTTATTTTTCTTGATGAATAGAGTAGATTCAAGTCTATTGTTTTAGCATATTACAATTAGCAATTTGAATCTACAAGGAATTTCTACATTAATGTGAAAATATGCATGAGATAAGGAAGGATATGAGACACCTAGTGAGTCAATTGGAAGGCCTTCATAATGCCATAGTATACATTAGTACCCAAACGAATCCCAAAACAAGAATGAACAGTTGAAATGGTAAATAATTCAATGACCCTCGTTATTTAATGCAAGGTGTTGTAGTAAAAGGTTACATTTTTATTTTGTTACTATATATGTGTGTGTGTGTGTGTGTATAAAAATACTTTCTATGTATGGAATAGGAAATTTTTTATGTAACAATATATTTTCAAAAGTTTATTTCTATTTTTAAATATAGAAGCCTAACCTTTTAGGCTAAAAAGTACAACCTTAAAGTATATTAAAGTGGGTCATAAAATTTTATAAATTGGAAATAAAAGCACTCACAAGTTTGGTGTAAGATTGTCACTCATTGGAATTGGCGTGAGGAATCAAAGGCTTTTCGATAGGTTAGAGAAATCAAATGTTATGGGATGAGGAGCGATTGAAAAGAAGGATGGATAAACAACCCATCTATCATTCAATGGCCATGATTCATTCTAACAAGTTCACTATGCTTTTCGCAAACCACTATGGGGAATCCTCAGAAGTGGTTAATGATTTTTACAAAAACCACACCTTGAAAGTTGGTGCCAACTCATGTACCCATTAGGAAATCTAGGCAAGTGAGTGGGACATTACTTGTTATCAATCCACCTCACCCCTCCATGTCATCTCTCGTACATCCATGTCACATTTCCATACCCCTTAAGTCATCAAAAATTTTCATTTTTCCTTCTTAGTACAAAAAAGATAAGATCATCCTGCCTATTGTTTTCTTGGTCCTCCAGTTGCAGAGTTATAGTAACCAGTGTCTAGAGTGTACATGGTTGATTCCACATCAATGTTTTCCTCTTCACTATCTTTAGTTAGTAGGTAACTCATAATTCACATTTCTTCCTTGTCCTTTCTTCCGAATTGTAAACATTGAGAAAACTTTGTAATCCACTATAAAACCTACAATCTCTATGTTGTATGCTCATATACCCCTTATGGATAAAAAATACAAAGTATATGATTCTTGTTTCTCCTTGGACCTTTTGGAGATTCGATAATACATTCTTAGCCATTTCAGTGACTCTATCTTTTTTGAGTTATCCAGTTTCACCATTATCATGTAATTGTCCCACATGCCAATAATTTCCCCAGATTTGTTAGTTGGTTAGTCTGTTCCCTTGTCCCACAAAGGAATTTTGTTATCTTTTATTTAAGGGAGAACCATTTTGAGGTCACTTTAGAGCTAATACACAAAGATTTTAATTCTCCTACAGTCAAGAATCCCAAGGCCTTTTTACATGAATCCTTATTCCTCACTTATAAACGTACTTCTAATGAGAATAAGTAAGGTATTCTTAAATTCATTCTGCCACCAAATTCCCAAATTCCTTCACTTGCAGTGAATTATCCAACAACCTTATTTTTTGAAGTTGCACAAAAAAGTTTAATTATAATTTTGTATTTTTTCGGAGAAGATGATACTAGGATAGTAAGTGCACAAACCCTATGGTTTTTGAGTGTGATGTTGCTTTTAGATATTGTATTGGATATCCCTTCTTACCTAGCCAAGTCTATCATTTTTCAATTTCAAAACTATCATATTTATGGTTATTTTAGATATCCCTTTGCCTTGGTCTATATGTTCTTATATGTACATGCTGATAATTTTGGCCATCTAGGTATGAATATGTTGGATTCAAGATTCAAATGAAAATTTTGATTGAATGGACTAGTGTTGTTCGGAAGAAAGAAAATAATGAGGTATTTTATTATGACTTATCATCATTCATGTCCACTATATATACTATTTTGAATGATTAGTAGCCTCTAATGATTTTTTATGAAGCAAAAAGAGTTGTTGAAACTGTTGGATCCTCAAATTGTCCTCAATTTTGACATACTTTCCCCATTTTTACATCCATCCCATATATGTTTCTAGATATATTTATAGGTTATAAGGTCATAATTGTTATCTTAGCTATAAAAAAAGGGTATCAAATCATTATTTCCCATAAACTAGACTTTCTTTATGAAATGGACTAAAAAATCTCTTCGACTACCAAATTCTAACATTTCGGTATCTTATTGCATTTTCCATAGCTCAATCAATGGTTAGATAGGATGAAAATAATTTAGAAGAGAAAAAAGGACACGAGTAGATTCCAAATCTCAAGAACATGCTTATCCATGTATTATGCCAACTCAAAAGATCAATAGATTGAGAATATGCTCAGTGAAATGTCCATGCCAGCATTGTTTTGTTTGTACATAAAGGTTTCAAGAAGCAGTTTCGGCATCAAGTGAGTGTGGAAAAAATGATATTAAGAAAATGAGTTTCATATGGATGATGTGTAGAAGAATATCTACATGATTTTCTATGACAACGAAAATCATGTCAGATACATTTCATAGTCAAAATAAAAAATTGTGTTGTCAATCTATAAACTTGCCTCTCGACATTTCTTTCTTTAAGTTGTTAATTTCCTGATTTTAAATATCTCTTTTATACACAAGTAGAAGAGATAAAGGATTTATGTTGGATACCTTCTTTTTAAATTGTGTCAAAAACTCTCTACTTTTATTAATATCAATACTCTGTTCTTGAAGTGTGAATGAGTCCTTAGTCAATTTGATTTGAATTCGTAGCACTTACACTTAATGAGAGGGAATCTTGGAGAGCTGTAAGATGGTGAAATGTTCTATTTCCTTTTCATTTTAATTAAATTTTATTTTGGTTCGCAATTAATTTAATTTTCCACATACTCACTGATTTCAATGCCACATGATTGAGTGCTCACTAAATTTAAAAACAACCAAAATATTTCATTTTGAAAATGTAACACCCCCTTCTAGGTCTACCCAAAGGTACCATGAAAACCTAGGTGAAAATGATAAGAGATGTCACTACAATCATATTCAACCTCCTATGTCACCTTAAGGAAGTGGAATCGATGGAACATCACATACAATCATCCAACATTATCAACAGACCCCTTGGGAGACAAGTCTGCCACTCAGATAGCTTGTCCCTAGGTCCCACTACTATTTTGCAGATCTTAGCCCTTAGTCACTCTCATTCTATGGGCAATGGAGTGACCAACAACTCAAATTCACTCTCACAGGCCTACGTGCTAGTGACTGTGGTCTAGAATTGCTAGTTCTGTGCTAGAGACTCCATGATTTGAGCCACTTTTCTAGCCTAGAATCATGGCATCTACACATAACTTTTCGTAACTTTCATAAATCATTAAAACCCTAATAACAATGTTTATCAATGAAAAATAACTTTGAGGACTAGGCCTGATCATCCCCAATTGGGAATGACATTTTATCAAAAACTTGGCATCAATGCAACCTACAGGCCTAGGAAACAAGATAGAGTGTAAATGATTGAAAAAAATTGTGGAACATCATCAGAAGGATCACCTTCTTCTCCATTAAGCTACTATATCATCAATTAGTTCTAGCACCCATCAATTTAGTAGTTATAGGTAAATACATGAAATAAGCATGAGATAAACTAGTCACATAACCATGCTTATAACCAGTAGTAAACCATGTAAATGGTAGATATATGACATCCATTAAATCCATATATAAATCAGTGAAAAGGTAAGAGAACTTATCTTTTATTAATCATAGGCAAATCCAACCAGGTTCAAGACTTCCACGTACCACCCGACCATAGACATGGTTGAACCAAATCTCTCTTTCAACCAGTCACCCCCATGCCATATTACGGATGTGGGATCTCATTAAACAACTAATCCAAGAACAACCAAGGGAATCAAGAGGTTAAACCTCCTCCACCTTACCAAACTATGATCACACCAACACTGGTGCTTCAATCACAACCGAACAGAACTTGTAATGTCATCCAAAATCCATCACTATCCCTAAGGAATTTTCCATCTCCTTGTATCTTAGGCTTTACTGCAATCCAAACCCGAATCAATAGGTCCTAAACTGATACTACTCCCTTAAGCTTTACCATGTATCCCGCCAAAACCGATAAAGGGATTCCTAGGCCTTTGGGAATGCAAATTGAGACCATGTCTGCCCCAGATTCAAAAATCCATGTAGTAATTCCAAAGTTCCAAAACTGAAATAAACATCCCAACTTACCACAACATCCAAAACAAGGCTAGGCTAGGTTGAAAATCACTATCATAACCCAGCAAAACCATGGCACTAACAATAAGAGAACCATACATCGACGTGTAAAGCCATGCATGTCCAAACTAGCTAGGAAATAATACATGCAAAAGGTTACCTACAACTGTTCATGTTGAAGCTGCTTGAGTCCTTTTCTTTCCTTGATCCTTGCTTTCTTGTCCTTTCCTTTCATTTCTTTTTCTTTCCTTTATCCAAACTAGAGTGCTCCAAGAAACTCTAAGTGACCAAGAGATTGAGAGAGAGAGAGTAATGAGAGAGCTCCACACTTGAACTTGACAGAAGCCATATTGAAAAAATCCATGAACGGATCCTTCGAAGCCTTTTTATGGATGATCCCTCTAATTTATTCATTTTACATTATTTTCCTTCAATTTCCTTTTCACATGCAACCTGTGACCTTTCACATTACTTTTCTCCTAATTTCCTTTATTTTCATAAATAAATGTGCAAAAAAATAATTTTTTCCTTTTAATGCCTTTGCCTTATCCTTTGCCAATTTTCCTTAGCCAAAACACACATCTAGCAATGCTTACTAGGATATATTTTCCCAACATTCAACTTGGAATAAGTGTCCCTTACTCGTGGTCTTATTTTTACTTTATTAACTTTTATTACATGAAATGTGCACCAGGGTTGTTACATAACCCTCCCCCTTGGGGAACACCATCCTTGATGTGAAACCACACCAAGACCTTAGCAAAACCACTAAAAAGCAAACATACTTCCTATGGAGCTTTATAACTTAGCTCGTTGCAGTATTTACAATAAGAACCTGTCCAGAAGAAAAAAATCATGAAAACATCATAAAATAATAACCATACCTCTTATTGGAGCTTTATATCTAAGCTCATGGAGGTATTAAATCCATATACATATACAAATATCAAAACATCAACAAAATATATAACAAAGATAAATCAAAATCAAACCAAAATTGATTTGCCTCAACTTGCAAATAATGAAGGATATAGGGCACACATCTGATTCACCCATCTCCCATATAGCTTGTTCATGCCTAAAGTGCTTCCAGTACCCTTTAACTTTCTTTATGGCTCAGCCCTTGAGCATGATATGTTTCCACTACAATATGCACTAAGGCTCTAGTTGGAACTCTCCTTATTGCTCCACCTACAATACAGACCAATCAATAACATGATCAACATTCTTTATATACTTCTTAAGTAATGAAATATGGAAAAAATCGTGGACTTTCACTATTGGAGGCAGTGCAAGTCGATATGCCAAAAAATCCCCTCAAGGATCTCAAAAGGCCTGCAATGTTGTGGTGCCAACTAGTCACATGAACCATTCCTCAAAGATATTTTATTGGGCTTGATGCATAAATAAACATGATCCCCAAACTGAAACTCTTTGAACACCATGTGCTGATTTGCATAACTCTTATGTCTATCCTATGCCTACTTTAGATTCTTTTTATAACCTACATTTCCTGCTCCATGTCCAGTCTAATAAGTACAATGTTCACTGGATCACTCCAGCTAATGGGAGTGTTACAAATCCTCCCATACAATGCCTCAAAAGCACTCAACCTCAATGAATCCTGATAACCATTGTTGTATGTGGACTCAACCAATGGTAGATACTCTTCCCATTTCCTCCGTTGGTGCAACACATACATCCTCAACATATCTTCCAAGATCCTATTGACTCTCTCTGTCTGAACATCTTTCTGTAGATGATAAGCTATGTTGAAGGCTAAATCAGTACCCAAGCCTACAAATAGCTCCTTCCAAAACTTGGAAGTTAACTTTGGATCCTTATCTGACACAATCTTCTTTGGAACACCATGTAGTCTCACTATCTCTTCGATGAACACCTGTGCTACCTCACTAGTTGAATATATAATCTTTACCATAATGAAGTGAGCTACCTTGCTCAACTTGTCAACCAAGACCATAATAGAATCATGTTTCTTCACTGTCATCGAAAGACCTGTGATAAAATCCATGGAAATGAACTCCCATTTCCATTCCTGAATCGCTATAGGTAGTAGTAAACTTCTTGGATTCTTGCACTCTACTTTTACCTACTGACAATCTAAGCATCTAACCATGAAATCAGCCATTTCTTTCTTCAGATTTAGCCAATAATAGAACTTCTTTACCACCATCAATGTATTCTAATATCCTATATGACCCAAATATGGTTTCATATTAAACTCCTTCAAGATATGCTTCTTGAGTTCACTGCAATTCGACACATAGATTTTGTCTTGAAACCTCACCAAGCCATCTATCATGAGAGGATAGTCTACATTTTGATACCCTATGCATGTACCTGCACCTATACTTGTACCTGAGCTTTGTTGTAACCTGTGCATGATATCCATGTATTTTTCATCCCACTAACCTACCTACAAGATCCTATCCTCTAACTCTCTCCCATAGGAGCTTATAGCTACTATATGCTTTACCTGTACCTTCCTGCTAAGAGCATTTGCAACCCAATTCTCCTACCCTGTGATGTATCAAATATCGAATTCAAATTCACTAAGGGTGTCCAACCATCTAGCTTGCCTGACATTTAGATTCGGTTGGTTAAACAAATGCCTCAGCCCACTATGATCGCTCATCAATGTGAACCTCCTTCCCAAAAGATAATGTCTCCACATCTTCAATGCATGTATAATCACTGCTAGCTCAAGATCATGTGTCAAATAGTTTTTCTCATGCTCATTCAGTTTCCGTGATTCATAGCACACTACCTTTCCTTCTTGCATGAGAATTGCACCACGTCCCATTTTGTAGGCATTTTTAGACATAACAAACTTTTGGTCTGGATCCGCAATCTTTAGCATTGGTGCATCTGTCAACAACTACTTAAGCTACTCAAAAATAGCTTCACATTTTGTTGTCCATTCAAAATTCTTACCTTTCCACTACAATGATGTGATAGGTTATGCAATGCATGAGAAGTTCTTGATGAACCTCCTGTAGTAACCTACCAATCCCATAAATGATCTCACCTCATCTACATTCTTAGGAGCTGCCCATTCCATGATGGCTCTTATCTTTTCTGAATCTACTACTATGCATTCCTTGGAGACAACATGTCCCATATAATGTACCTCAGTTTGAAAGAGTCCACACTTGTTCAGCTTAGCATACAACTGATGCTCTCTTAGACATATCAACACTACTTCTAAATGTTTGGCATGTTCCTCCTCATTCCTAAAATATACGAGTATGTCATCAATGAATACAATAAAAAACCTGTCCAAATAATGATGCAACATGCTATTCATCAAACACATGAATGTAGATAGAGAATTAGTTAAGACAAATGGAATAACAACAAACTCATAATGCCCATACCTGGTCCTGAATGTAGTCTTTAAGATATCCTCTTCCTTGATGCGTACTTGATGGTATCCAAATCTCAAGTCAATATTAGAGAACACTACTAATCCCTTTAGATGATCAAATAAATCATCAATCCTAGAAAGATTGATCTTTACCTTGTTCAACTTCTTGTAATCAATGCACAATCTAAGAGTACCGTCTTTCTTATTTACGAAAAACACTAGTGCACCCCAAGGTGATACACTCGGTCTGATGTATCCTTTCTCCAACATTTCCTTTAGCTACAACTTCAACTCTTCCAACTCAGGTGTGCTCATCTTGTAAGGTTCTTTGTATGTTAGAGCTTCCCTTGGCACTAATTCAACGGAAAATCCTATCTCCCTTTTAGGTGATCAGTCTGAAATGTCCTCAGGAAATACATCCCAAAACTGCTGCGATATTGGGTACTTTCTCAACACATCAGCATCCTCAACCTCCTTACCCTTGTCACTTGAAATGTGTACTACAAACATCACACAATATTTTCTGCAACTACACTTAGCCTTCATAATAGTAACCATTGTTAATTATATAGGCTTCTACTTTCCCCGCAAGGTCCTCTTTTCCCCAATATCATTCACACACTATGGCCTTGTCGAAGAAATCCACTTTGGTTCTACGAAGGTATAGCCAATGCATACCCAAGAGAATACTATATGATCCTAATGGAAATACATTCAAATGTGTTGCTGTAGGCATACCTTTTAAATCAAATGCACAATCTCTTACCCAATGGTGAACTCCCTTCTTTGTATCAGTATCCAACTGTACCAACCATGATTTTGCATGCACTTCTTTTCTCAAACCACACTTATCCACTAGGTCAGGATTAACATAACTATAGTTAGATCCAGGATCAATCAAAATAGAAACAACTTGATCAATAAGATTACCATCCATCTCAATGATTGATGCCTCATGATCTTCCTGCCTGTTGTCCATAATTTCATAGATCCGAGGAATGTTATGGCCAACATCACCAAGTGTATGTGCCTTCTGAGCACTTTAGATCTAGGACCTACCACCACTCTGATACTCCATACAATCCCTCTTACGATGATCCTTACCACATATCCAACACTGCAATTGTTCCCTACCACCACCTCTAGTTTACTGCTCTCCATGTCCCTTTTCAGCTATATTGAAGGTCTTCTAAGGAACTGCATTATATTTCTCACTTGCATCTTGATGTCTTCCTCTCTTTGGTGGCCATTTTAATTTAGCTTTGTTTTTTCTCTTCAAGTCATGTTTCAACTCAAATTTACGTTTTGACTCCTCATAACAATTCTTAAACTTTAGAATGGCCTCCTCCAATGATCTACACTCATCAAACTCAATCTAATCTTTATATGAAACTAGAAATCCATTGATGAACCTCTGAACCTTGGCCTTCTCCTCTCTGAGGGAAGACACATATCTCAACAGCTCCAAAAATGTGCTAGTACACTCCTCATCTCTCATAGAACCCATCTACAGCTCATAAAACCCCTTAGCTCTATGCTCATAGTACCTCTCAGACGAGTACTTCTTGTTGAAGAGCCTTTCAAACACATACCAATTCAACTAATCCTCATGTATTTCCTTGACATTATTCATGTCTTACCACCAAAATATATGATTTACCTTTGAGACTGAAAAGGGATATCCTTGCTTTCATGTTTTCTGAGTAATCATGGAATCTAAAGAATTTCCACTTGCTAAGGAACTAAGCCTCTGCATCCTATGATTTCTTCATCTCTCCATCAAAAGTAGGTCGATTTTCCTTCTTTAACTCATCTAGAAAATAGCCCCTATCATTCCTCATGTACGGATGATAATGATGACGATCATGATGTCTATCAGAACCAGAACTAGAGTAATACATGTGTCCATTACCTCTCCTATCTGGAATGTCCAACAACCTTCCATCTATGATAGTGTCAAATCTATCTTACCTACGTCTACTATGAGACCTAATACCTTATTCCCCATTAGTTCTATCCTCATGTCCATGGTTGATCCGAAGAGGTCCATGTTGCTATAAATCTAACAAACTCTAAAGTAATATTACATTCATCTCTTCTTGTTTTTCTTGTGTTTTCATGATTCTATCATTGTCTTCTTTGCCACTCCTTATTTCCTCCCTCGGGCTTCTTAAGGTGTTTTCTAAGTTAGAAGAGTTTCCCACACCACGTTGGCCATCTGATTCATAGGGAGATTCTATGTAGTCTACCACCTTGCTGGCCATCAAATCTCTTTCCTGCAAGGCATTCTAGGTCAGCTAAACCAAATCAACACAAGTCAATGTACCTTAGCATACAACAATGTAAACTTTGAAATGGGAACTCACACTGTTACCCATTTTGTAGAGATAGCAAAAAAGTGACCCGATTTTGAAAAGGGGTAATGTAGAACACACTTGGTTTTTAGAGCCTAGTTTTTGGCACTATAATTTTTTTATGTACATTGCATTTTAGAATGGTAGTGGTTTTTATGCTGATTTAAAAACTTAGTAATTTTACACTAGGCCTTTTTTTTAAAAGACTTATTTTTTACAAATTTTTTTATTTTCTAATGTATGAAATGTAAATAATTATTTTGTAAATTTAATAATTTTTGAAGTGGTATTTTTCTTCATATTTTCCTGTTTTTAGTTTAATTTTATTTTTTTGTAGTGAGGTTTTTATTGTTTTGCATATTTAAAGAAGAAGGTCGATGTTTTGAATTTTTGATATTCTACATATTTATACATCGTTAATTAATTTTTCAATCCACAAGAAATAATTGTTTCTAAAAAACAATATTTTTTAACAATGGAGATAGAAATAGCCATTTTTAACATAAATATAACTAAAAAACTACACGTTTTGATAATTTTTTACTACAATTGACATGTGAAAATCACAATTTTTATACAAAAAATATTAACTAAAAATAGTTAAATAATAGTTTTTTTTTTATGAATTTCATGTCAAAAAAATAATAATAATCACTTCTTTTTTTTCAAAAAATAATGATTAACTTAAAAATTAATACAAAAATCGCATATTACAAATATTGAACGCATAACAACCTTAATTGAGTGTATATTCTTCTCATAAAATGTCAAAGTCAAAACATTGTAAGTATAACTACTTAATAGTTACAAAAAATGAGCTTGATTTACAAGCATAACTTAAATTTAATCAACAATGTCACGTAATCCAAACTTTTCATCCTCTAGAGTTTCATCATTGTCTTCTTCCACAATATTTTTTTCTTCCTTTTGCTCATTTTCGTCTTCTAATGGATTTTTTATGTCTGCAAATCTCCCAATGTATGTATTTCCAAACATCCCATGTAATGGTGGTTGAGGTTCCTTTGCCTTTTTGGCCACGCGTGACTCACTGAAGTCCCCTTTCTTCAACCCAATTTTTTGCATTGCATTTGGAGGAAATTGAAGAGAATTAATTCTTTGCTGGATGAAATTGCATTGTAATAGATCTTTTTCAATTGCAATGCAATTTCTTCCTTTTTGAAGGTAGCATGCTAGTGTTGTACCTAATTATCAAGCACAAAATAAATAAAGAAGTAAATCAATACAATGACATATTAATTAAAAAATAACATATTGAAATTCAATTCCATATAATAAAACTTATCTGAGCCAGAAAATAAATCTAGAACCCAATCTCCTTTATTTGCACATATGTCTATAAGATAGTTAATCAATAATTGTGGTTTTCGATAAATGTTAACTATCTCTCCTTTTGCTTCTTTGTCTTCATATGTTAGTTTTCTCACAACAACATTATAAGTTAGTATTTGACTATGACTCTTTTCATCTACCTGATTAAAAATCATAGACATATAGCTATCATATTTTTCCCAACTATCAATATGAATGAACTCACAATCATTTATAAATACTTAATCTTCATGGTTAAGAAGATTTGACTTTTGCCTATAACATGAAATAGTAAAAGTTCAATCAACTTGTACATAAATGAACTTTTCAATGTTAATCAAGTATACATTTTAAACATCTTACCATGTAGGCTGCATCCTTGAAGTTGTTTTCCCTTTGAAGCTTGATGATATCATCGCCAATTGTGTGTCTAAATGAAATGTCACAAATCTCCATAATGGTGATGACGTGACTTCTACAAATCCCGCAACCACTTTACTAAGAGCTTGATAAGTATAAGGGTCACTATCATAGTCAATGTTTGGAATATTGAAACCATGGGGAATATCTGCAATAACTAGGGCATACTCGCTTTTAGGTATGAGTTTAGCAATGTTTTCACAGTCGCCTTGTAATACTTGATATTGAATAGTGTCTAGCCCATTCCAAATGAAATGAGTAAGAGTTGGATCAAGTTCAACATTCTTAATACATTGCTTCCTCAGTCTTTCGATCTTTATTTTTTCAATAAAGGTTCTAAAGCTAGTTGGCATTCCATTATCATTCTTCTTCATCTTTTATAAAATAAACAAATATATGTGTAAGTCATAAATTAAAAATAGTACACAAATGAATAAAAATGAATGTGTAAATCAACATACCTTTTTAAATGCAAGATAAATTTTTTTAATGTTGATGTAGAACTTGAATCTGGATAGTTGCGTACAACATCATCCCAACTATCTTCATTCAACAATTTAACCATTTGTTCTTGAATTTTCATGTAAACATTGTGACTGCATAGATAAAGTAACAAAAATTTAATATAATGATATGTATAACAAATACTACCAAGAACAACATGTTTTATTTAAAAGAAAATTATAATCTAGAAATAAATAAAAATAATTCAACAAACTTCTTTTGAAATTCCTCAAACGTTTCCTCTAATGATAATTTCCCTCACTTCACACGAGATAATATTGTTTCGAAATTTTTTTCATATTTCACTCCTTGCATTGCTCTCCAAGGTGTGATAGTCATATCTTCTAGAAGTTGCTTCAATTCAGGAGCTTATTTACTACTACCACATGTCAATGGCTTAGACCTTTTGACCTTCTGGTTTTTAATGCCAATGTTTTCCCACATGCTAAAAATATCATCAATTAACTTCCAAACATCTCTGGTTCTAAATGCCAATTGGAAAATGTTATCAACACCTTTGAATATATGACTAGGAAGGTTGCGTTTTCTAGCTTTTGAACTGGGTTTCTCTTCAATTTGATAGCCTATTTCCATACAACATTCGCTTAAGAAATCTGCAGTAACATTTATCCTATCCCCACGACATTTTTCTTGAAATTCACTATGAATAAATCTAACCCTTTGGATGAAAGTCATAGACATCCTATATTCATTATCTGAATTATGATCCCATGCCACTAACTTTGCTTCTGTATCTGATAAACCAACATAAACGATACATTTCATTGTTTCAAAACGTGGGTTATTGGGATTTTCCTCCATCAATTGTCTTTGAGCTTCTACAGAATGGTTCCCCCCAAGCACATAATAATTGTATTCAAAACATTTTGACTTATCAAATGCTTCTTTGTTGGGAACTTGAACTGGATCAATAAGAAGCACATAACTAACCACATGAGCATATGGATTGTACCTCATCAATGTCTTCAAGTTGTGAACATGCAGATGATGTGGCTTTCTGACTTGATATTGACATTGTCCTTCACTTGCCTTATAGGTTT
>APFE031059954.1:60583-75522 GCA_000404065.3 Pinus taeda | reverse complement strand
TATCAATTGACTAAAAAAAGTGTTGCTTTTTGTATCCTCATAATGTGCTGTCAATTCTTCCATAAAATTGCCCAAGTGATAAATTGTTTACGAGATCAAAGCCATTGATACCATACAAACTGATTTGGTTCCAAATATAAAGTTGCAATACGTACCTTTTGTGTGTTTTGCACATTATTTAGATCGAAAAATTGCTCCATCTGTAATATCCATGTTGCGGGATCCTTGCCATCAAACTTCCTCATATCGATTTTTGGAATATGATGGGTCTTCGATCCCACATTAGAGTCTATGGAATCATGATTAACATTTATTTTGTTCTCATCATGAGTCTCCTTTACTACCCTTTCACCCTTAGTGACCATTTCTTGTAGCAACTTATTCATATTTATCTTCAATTCGTCCATGTCTGTCTTCAAATCTGTCTTCAAATCGTCCATGTCTGTCTTCAAATCATCTATGTTTGTCTTCAAATCTGTCTTGCAATTGTCCATCTTAGCTTCCACGCCCCTTATCTTAGATTCCATGCCATTTATCTTAGCTTCTGTTAGCTTTTGTGAGGCTGACATTTTTTGCACTTGGTCTTGTAATTTTGATATATCATGTAGCATTTTTTCCTCTTCTTCATGAGTCATGCTAGAGCTTTTAGGTTCCTTACTAAGTGTTCGCATTTTCTTTCCTCAGGGCATCAGATATCGATAATAATGCTCTACTAGCCCAAATTCCTTCAAAATAAATTTTCAAACCAATCTTAAGCAAAAATTTAAAAGAATATACACACCTTTTTTTTCGTTGTAGGAGCTCGATATTGCCTCTGATGTATCTATGTACTTTCAGAACATCCAGTTCTGAAATTACGATCTGTGGTAGCCGTCTGTGTCCTCTTTCCAATGCCACCAATCTGATCCGAATTAGATTCTCCAAGGAAGAGTTATGCGAAATCTCCCACAGTGACTTGATTATAGACTAATTCAGTAGAGCGAACTTGTACGACGTGCCACGAGTCACTGTTTCGACCTTTAGCTCTAAACAATATATAGAAGAAACTAATATCCGTCCTCTTTATATAACTTCTTACAAATTTTCAATCCAATGCTCAGAGAAAAAGTTATGACGATTTTCCCCAAGTCACCTATTTGGAATGTAATTCAGGAGTCTGCAAAAAGACCAACTTCCTTAGATCATATCTCTGCAAATATAGCGCAAAAAGCTCTGAAATTCAGACCCGAGCTGCAACACGATGTCTTCACAAATGGGTTTTTTTTTTCGACTTTTGAAACGTCGCAGAAAAAAGTTATAGCGAAAATGCCATGATGACCTATTTGGAGCAGCGAAACCCTAGAACTTGGCTCTAATACCAAATGTTATGAAACGAGCTCAAGAAAAGATAGAAAAGATAGATCAACGCCTTAGAATTCAGCCTCTTCGAGGGGGAAACCTCCTTTACATTACATAAATGAAAATCTTGGAGATAAATGACAAAACCTCTTTCTATATATAGGAGTCTAAGGAGTCACAATATAACCCAGCCGACCTAACAATAATAATACAAAGCCACAAAAATAACAATAGAGGGATTCTATGGGGCACAGTAATAACAATATGGGGGCAATAGGGACACAACATTATTAATAAGGGGTACAACTACCATAGTAATGGGGTAATCACTAGTATTATAGGGACCCAACAGATTGGAAGTTTGTTTAAGAAATTTAAAATTGGTATCATGAGTTCCTTATCCTCTTGGTTGGACATGTTACAGGTAAATCAAAGGCAATTTGAGATTGAACAAACTTTGACAATATTCTACCTTAAATTCAAAAAGAAACATCCTCTCAGGGAATGCCCACTCAACAACATAGAAATATGTAACGTTTGTGAATGGGAATGTCCCACAAGGAATTTCCCATCATTTCCAGGACTAAAGGCAGTTTACAAGGAATCAAATGAGGAGGCTAAAACATCATACTTCATTGGTTCCAAGAAACCATGGTAACCTCAACCACCAGATATGGTCTAAGACCCTTTCTCTTCTTTTAATGTTTGTTCCAATATGTGCAATCTCGAATAAGTCTCTCAACAAATGCAACATCTTATAGCTCCTTGGAAATTTCCTAACCCTCCTTTGGTACAGTACTCAATGCCTTGGCCTCATTGGCCTTCTCCTCCAAATCAATCACTTCAATGGCCGCAAGGATGGTGTGGACCCTCTTTCCCAAACCAACTGCTTATGAAATTACCAATGTAGCAGCAACAGTTACAACTTTCTTCTAATGTATTGGTAAGTAATCCTCCTTTACGACGATAATTACTTTACATCCTAATCCTAATCCAAACAACAAGGCAATACAAGTTGAAGCACCAATTTTCCCCACTTACTGTATCTCACCTATTGAATGTAATGAGGTACGATTATGATCAAGGAGAATAGTAAACCCAAGGGTTTCCCCTATTATCAAAGAAAATGAAGAAAATGGTTCCCTTTGGGAAGAAACTTTGAATCATGGATCGTTGGACAAACAATAGGTTGAACCCTCTATAACAACTAGTGACATTGTTATTACTGAAACCACTGTAACCATTTATGCCATTGTAACAGTTGATACTACTGTGGCAGTTGATGTTGCATATGCAGTTAGAACTCTTACAATATTTGATGTTGCTACTATGGTAAGGCATGTAACAACCGAAGTTTCTATCAATACTGAGACTTTTCTAAACTCACCATATCCAAAAAGATTAACTGTAACTAAGGATACCCCTCAACCTGAATCTGAATTTGTAAATGAGCTGAAGAATTTACATGTATGAATTCCACTAATGGAAGCAATTAGAGATGTCCCAATTTATGTAAAAATAGTAAGGGAACTTTGTGTCAAGAAACTTGGTAGGAAACCCTGAGATCCACCTATTATGCATGTGGTAGCAAAACTGGCAAAATTGATGTTAGGAGAAACTCCACCTACCAAGTTCGAGGAATCTAGGAATCCAATAATAATTGTTCATATTGGAGGAACAACCATCCCAAATACCCTAGTTGATTTGGGTGTTCCAATCAATATAATGACCATGAAGACCTTTGACTTGTTTGGATTCACCAATCTAAGGCCAACCCCTATTGTTTTGGAAGTAGCTAACAGGTCTAAAATTAAGCCTGAAGGGATACTAGAGGATATAGTTATTTCATTTTATTCTTAGGAGTACCTAGTCAATTTTGCAGTGTTACAACCCAAGACTCACTCGGGAGGACACCCCATAATTTTAGGTAGACCTTGGTTGGTCACTGCAAATGAATTTATTAGTAGCAAATAATTTATGACTATATATGATGGGAGTACTATTAAAAATCTTGTTCTTTATCCTCCAACTAAGTCAATTTGATTATGAAAGAGTCCTTTATGGCATAGATTTGAGCCAGAAGGAGATGACACATGACCGCTCCTTACCATCGACAAGGCCTTATATTTTAGAAATGAGACAGAGGGCAATACCATTAACAATTTTGTTAATGACCTCTATGTTGTTAGGTAGCTAGTGTCCCAACTATTGATTTCTATAATGGAAAAACCCAATAAGAATGAAGTTGCTAATGAACTTGTTACATAATAAATACCAATTTCTCCAAGTATTAAAAGTATTCTAGTTGAGATTGAACCTGGAAAGAACTTGGACATTAACTCTAATATGTCCCCTATGCAAACAGAGAAGTTGATACAACTGCTGAGGAATTATAAAGAAGCCTTTACATGGGACTATAAGGACATTAAGGGAATTCACCCTTGTTTATGCACACATCATATTTAGTTAAAGGAGGGTCCCCATCCTATTAAACAACCTCAACGAAGAATGAACCCAACCTTGAGAGATGGTGTTATGGAAAAACTTCAAAAACGCTTGAATGCAAATTTCATCTACCCAATTTTTGACAATCAATGGGTATCTCCACTTGTTTTTGTTCCTAAGAAGAATGGAAAGTGGAGAATCTATGTTGACAATAGGGAGCTCAATAAGTCCACTAAGAAGGACACTCTCCCATTGCGTTTTATTGATCTAGTCCTTAATACCCTTTCTGGTAAAAAAAAAAATCGATTCTTGATGGGTTAAGTGGTTGTAATCAAATTCAAATTACCCTTGAAGATTAAAACATGACTACCTTTACTTTCCCTTGGGGTACATTTTCCTATATAGTCCTTCCTTTTGGACTCTGTAATGCACCAATAACCTTCCAACAAGTTGTGCTAGGAATCTTTTATGATTTGGTTAATGACTATTTGGAATTTTTTATGGACGATTTCACATCATATGGCAATGAGTTTGATGAAGCCTTAAATAATATTGAAAAAGTGCTTGAACATTGTATACAAACCCATCTCTCTCTTAGCATAGAAAAGTGTCATGTGATGATGAATGAAGGGATCGTTTGGGGACAATATCTCTCTACTACAAGTATATAGGTCAATGTAGCAAAACTTGAGGTAATTTTGAAGATCACTACTACTAAGACACTAACAAAGGTATGTAGGTTTTTAGGGCATGCATACTATTATAGGTTCTTTATAGAAAATTTTGCTAAAATTACATCTCCATTGTTTGCCCTACTGTCAAAAGATAAAGAATTCATATGACTGATAAGTGTAAAAATGCTTTTGCAGAACGTAAGATGTGTGTAACAACAACCCCTATTTTGGGAGGACTGAATTGGAATTTGTCATTCCACATCTCCACAGATGCCTCTGATATAGCCAATGGGGTTGTGTTGGGACATCAAGAAGGAAACAAGCCTTGTACCATCTACTATATCAACAACAACCTGATTCCTCTAGAATTAAATTATATGGTAACTGAGAAGGAATTTCTAATTGTTATACATGATATTAAAAAATTTGGGCACTATATCACAAGCTATCAAGTTTTTGTGCATATTGGTCATTCTTATATTCCTTTTTTAATGAATAAATCACTCACTAATGGTAGATTTATTAGGTGGTTGTTGTTACTACGAGAATTTGACATCACCATTGTAAACATGCACGGAAGAGATAATGTTGTTATTGACTTTCATTCTAGATTACAAAATAGTGATATTAATTTTTCTATTGAAGATTTTTTCCAAATGAATATCTTTTTGAAGTTTCCACTTATCACCTCGATATGCAAATATTTATAATTACCTTGCTACGGGGAAATTTTCACACCACCTTTCTCCTAGGGAGAAATGAAAAAATGTTCAACAAAGTATCCGATATTTTCGGTTGAATGGTTATCTCTTTCATACAGGCCGTGATCATCAAATCAGAACGAGTGTAAGAGAAGATGAAATCCATGACATTTTAAAGGCTTGTCATGATGAGCCTTGTGGAGGACATTTTTTTGACAGGATAACAGGTCATAAGGTGCTTCACACAGGCTCTTTTGGCCTACCATATTCCAAGATACAAAAAAGTAGGTACAAGGGTGTGATAGCCACCAGAGGATGGGCTAGCCTATTTGATCAGATGAAGTGTTGTTACAACCTCAATTGATGATAAAGCCTTTTAAGAGGTAGGCTTTAGATTTTATAAGACCAATCAATCCCCCATATTAGAGAAATCTCATATTTTAATATGCACAAATTATGCCACTGAGTGGGTTGAAGCTAAGGCATTTACTAAGGAAACTGAATGAGTTGTTTTATACTTTCTATTTGAAGATCTTTTTCTTCACTATGGAGTGCCAAAGGAGATAGCTACAAGTGGAGGAGTACAATTCACTTCCCAGCTGATAGATAAGCTTGTTAATAAATATAAGATCCATCACTTCACCTTACTATTCACAAACTAATAGACAAGTGGAAATTACTAATAAAGTGGTGGAAGCGATCCTTATAAAGGTCATGGCCAGTCACCATTGAGATTGGGTTGAAAGACTTCTAGAGGTGCTCTTGGCTTACAAAACTATTTGGCATCACACTAAAGTTTTTTCTCCTTATGAGCTTGTTTATGGTAATAATCTTGTCTTTCCCATTGACTTTGAAATAAAGACACTCGTAACTGCCTTGGAGGTGAACTTGGACCTAACTAGAGCACATAAATACCATCTAGATCAGTTAATTGAATTGGGAGAAGTGTGTATTGTTGTTGTGAAACATACAGATATTATTCAACTGCATTGTACGAAGTGACATGACAGGTTTGTCAAAGAGAAAGTGTTTCAGAAAGGTGATTGGGCTTTGTTATATGATTCCATATTTAAAGATTTTTATGGAAAGCTTGCACCAAGTGGCTAGGTCCTTACGAAGTGGATAGAATCTTTGACAATGGGAATGTGAAGTTAACAACCATTGATGAGTCACAAGAATCTTTGCTTTCCAATGAACATTGTCTTCGCTTATTTCACAAGCCAAATTCTAAGGATTCATTCATTGACATTGTCTCGGATTCAAATCTCAAAGCCATTGGTACAAAGGAAACTTTCCTGCATTGTTAGGCATTTAATTTATTTCTTTTATTATAATTAAAAATATAAAAAAAAAAGTAAAAAAAAAAGATATGATGGTGAAAACCCCTTTTTGGGTGTGGTCGCACAAGATGGTGGTTAAAAACCAACTTGTTGGCGATCAACACATTCTTTTTTGCAGTAACAACCTTCTGATCTTTTTGTTGTTCCATCTCTCATTGGTTCCTTGATATTGAACATTCAACATTGTTGTTCACATTGAAACCCCATATATTTTTTACTGATGAGAAACCTAATGGAGACTTAAGTGTTGTTGATACACAACCTATTCTACCTGTTGATCATCAGATGTTGTTGCTGATACACAACCTAATGTACATGTTGACCATCAGATGTTGTTTTTGATACACAACCTAATGTACCTGCTCACCATAAGATGTCGTTGCTGATACACAACCATATGTATCTACTAAACACCAGACGATGTTGTTGATACAGACTGGATGCACTTTATAATCATCAAATGTTATCATTAGTAAAGTCTTTGATGTTATTAATACTCTCTTTCTATTACAATGGAATTTTCCAATGATTATACCACTGATGTTTCTGTTGTAACCACATGAAAGGGATTGACCAATGACATTTGCCATGAATTTTCCATCAAGCATTTCCAATTGAGTTAGCATTGTCCTATCAGCCACTACGTCAACATGATTGGTAAGCTTGTATAGGTAACCTTTTGTCATTTACTCACATTTTTTTTAACAAGATCGGTTAGATGATATATTACCAAAAAAGGGTGTAGAGCAAGCTCTAATTACATTAAGCTATATTGCGATAGTAGACTAAGTAGCGAGACAAGAGTGTAGTCCCTTCTCATGTGCTAAATTTCCAAACTTCATAGATTATTTTAACTATTCTAGGATACTGCTAGACGTATTGACCTACTAAGAAAACAAATTTACATAACATAAATTTTCATTGGGTTTATGGCTTGTTGACTGAGTATTCTTGGCTCCTTCAGTCATGTTGTTGTTGCTGGCTAAGTTTTCTCCTTCACTTCTCATATTGTTGCTCTTGTAGTATTCTACTGCTTCTTGTAGATGCTTGCACTTGGTTTTCAGATCCTTTATCTCATGTTGTTGCACTGCCATATTTTGCTTCTGAAAGCTATATTCCATTCTCATTTCACTTCTTAGATCTTTGAGAGACTGCTGTAGCCAATGTATCATGACCTTGTTTCCTTTGCATGCTGGGCATGAGTCGTTCCTGGTTGCCTTCTCAATGGGGTTAAACTCCATCTGGCTATTGTTTCCCCTTGCTTTGCTGCAACTACCTGCGCTCCCTTGATCCATCGTTGCTCTGATTTGATGGCCTTTGTTCTGAACTTTTTGTGTAGCTGTGGATATTGCCACTGAGATAGATAATATGAGAGAGGGCCTGCGATTATGAAGAGGGTAAAGTAAAATGCAGCGGATATTGTAACTTTGCAATGAGAGCTGGATGAGGGTAGGTAATGGCTAATCAAAGAGGAGCAAACTTATGAGCCGAGGCTTGCCAAACAAGGCTGCCGGCTGAAGTGCATTTGTAGGTGGACAAGGTACAAAGGGCAGAGTTGAGCTGGTTAGATGGAGGAATGGAAGCTGAGCGTGCTTTCTATACCACATGGAAGCCTGAGTGAGGAAGGGGACTTTTCAGAGAGCATCTGCTCTTGCTGACCCGAGAACTGGGCTTCGAGAGTGCAGTGGAAGTGTTATGGAGAGTTGTTAGCTAGTCACAGGCCTCAGGCAAATAATGCCTTCACAGCAAATTGCAGTTTTCTCTTCTATCCGCTCTTTTTTAAAGTTGTGATGCTTCTGTGTTGTAGGCTTGCCTCCATACTTATAGTTGAAACGATCCCCCCATCCGTTGAAGTTGAGAGCTGTCACTTGCACGCTTTTTCCTTCTCTGGCTCGATTTCCTTCTGAGCTGTGCTTTGCTTGCTTATGAACCTTTTGACTTAGATTGCAGTTTCTGACAATGATCCTTTGTATATCCATTTTTCCTTTCTTTTTCCTCTGCCTTTCCATGATTTTCTGAGATTTCTTTGGGTTGTGAGTTTTTTTATTTTCTTTGGTTTTTTTTTTTTTTTTTTCCATGATTTGTCTTGCTTTGTCCCTTTGTTCCCCTGTACATTAATCTTTTCATATTCATTTTGATCTTATGGCACAGAGTGATGGTATTCCTCATTGTTCTCCCGGTCTCTTCCTTCATTCATCTCCACTGCTTGATTTGCATGGAAATCTGCGTGTTGATTATGAAGCCTCAGTATATGTTTGAAAGTTACACTACCAGAGTCTTCTATATTCCTTCTTATTCTTTTGATAATTCTACTCATAAAATCGTTGCTTGGACTTTTGGTTCAGATCATTGCCTGAATTATGATGGTTGAATCTCCCAGGATTACTGGATTTTGGATTCCTCTTTTTTTAATTATCTAGAATTTTGAGAAATTCCGACAATGGTTTACCATAGTCTATATTTACTTCGAGCGGGCTCAAGAGCTACTCCCAGCATTCTCTTGAGAATTTACAGTCTTGAAATAAGTGTTGAATGGTTTCTTCTGCCTAGTGGCATAATGGGCATCTTGATGGCCCTTGGAATCCTCTTTTTTTTTAAGGTTTTCGCCGGTCAGGATCTTTCCTTTTAATAACGTCCAAATGAAATTTTTTATCTTAGGCAAACTTTCAGATTTCCATGCTATTTTCCATGGTTCCCAATCTTGATAATTGGTTTCATCTTGAAGAATTTTATATCCAGTTTTGACTGTATATTGCCCATTACTTGGGTCCCAAAGATAATTGTCTTCCTCATCATGATGAATTGGTGCTACCCTCTTTAGATGTTGCTTGATTTTGTTCCATTGTCCTTCCATGTTTGTTGGGATTGCTAGCCTTTTCCATTCCTTCCATTCCTTTTGATTCCACAGGGAGATTGAATGTAAGGTATTAAAGCCTTTCCCTCTCATCCACTCTTGAATTCCATCCATTTCCCGGTGATCCTGTAATGGGTCTTTTCCCATGATTCTATCTTCCCAAATCAAAATTTTTTGTCCATTCCCTAGAGTTTTGGAAATGTGGTTGCTCATTATTGGAATGACTCTTTTGACTAGCTTCCATACTTGGGTGCTTTGTCTTATTGGGATGTTTCCATTCAACAGTTTCTCCTTGGAACCATTTAGATATTCCACCAACTCTCGTTACCCGTTATGCATCTCTAAACAATTTTCATTCCCAGGGTTGCATTCATGAGCCCAGGCAACCGAATGGACAGGCTTCCTTGTTCATATGGTAGCACTACTTGTTCCCACCTCACCAAAATGAACTTTTTGTTTTCCTACTTCCCTCCCTGCCAGAGAAAACTTCTTAGAATTAATTCCATCTGCTTGTGGGCTCTTGTTGGTGCCATGATTAGAGCACACTGATATATTGGCAATGCAACAAGGAGAGCCTTAATTAATATCACCCTTCCAACCATATTTAACCACATCATTCCCCAATTCTTTATCATGTCTTTCATTTTCCCAATTTGTTTTGTCCATATTTCTGCCTTCATGCTCTCTTTTGATATTGGTAATCCCAAATAGAGGAAGTGATTCCAATTTTCCTGTGCTGGGATTTCCATGATTTGGGAAATTCTTTGCATAGTTCTCGCTAGAATGTTCCACCCATAGATCCTACATTTTTTATTATTCAAAAGTCCACCTGACACCTATAGAAATGCATCCATTATTTTTTTGAATCTTCTTGCTATTATTGTTGATGCTCCTCCCATCAACAATGCATCATCTGCAAACAAGGAGTGATTTATGGTTTTTATTCCTTTTGCTATTCGTAGTCCTATGATAGTTCTTTCTTTCCTTTGAGTTTCCAATGCTCTATTTAGAGTTTCTACCATTATTATATAGAGAAATGGTGATAGAGGGCAGCGTTGCCTAAGGCCTCTTGTGCTTTGAAAAAATTCACTAGGTCTTCCATTAATGAGGGGGGTTATCCAGGGAGTGGATATGCATTCTTGTATCACTTCTATTATTTCTTTTGAGAAGCTCAGTTTCTGAAGTACAACCGCTAGATATGGGTGGCTGACTCTATTGAAAGCGTTTTCCATATCTAGTTTGATTATCATACCTTTTTCTTGCTTTAAGATACTGGAGTGGAAAATTTCCTGAACTATTATGACATTGTCAATGATTTGTCTATTTGGGACAAACCCTCCTTGGTTTTCTGAGATAATTAAGTGCAACACTTTCTTTATTATATTTGCCACTATTTTTGTTATTATCTTGTAGGAGGAAATGCACAGAGAAATGGGCCGGAACCTATTGAAGGTGGAAGGGTTTGCTTCCTTTGGAACCAAAGCAAGATAGGAAGATCTTGTGTGGCCTCCCATTTTTTTTAACATTCTTTGCCATTCTTAAGAAATCCTTTCTGATTGTATGCCAATGATTTCTATAGAATGCTATTTTGCATCCGTTTGGCTTGGGCGCTTTTTCCAGATGCAGGCTCCAAATGGCCCCACAATTTCTTCTTCTGTGAGGTCCTTGCACATGTCTTTGTTTTGTTCTTTTTTGTTTTTCTTCTTTGTAGGCTGCAAAATTTCTTCATATTCAGCCGTTTCCTCCATTGCTGATAATAAGTCTTTGAAGTGCTTGTGGGCTACTTTTTTTTATTTCTTCCACTCCTTTGATTTCTTGATTTTCCACTTGTATTTTTCCTATCTGGTTTCTAGCTCTTCTGATTTTCATACTGTTGTGAAAAAAAGGCATATTCTTGTCCCCTGCCTTGAGCTAGAGGGTTCTAGATTTTAGTCTTGCCTCTTCCTCCTCTTTCCTGTTTTCCCTATATATCTCCTAGAAAATTTCTTTCTCTTTAAGGTAGTCTTACTTGCTTTCTTCTTTACATTCTTTTTCAGCCTGCATGCTGTCCATTTTCTGTTGTAGCTCTTTTTTTTTTTTTCCATTTAACCTTACCCATTCCTTTAGCTTGGTTCTTACATTTTTTAATTTTGTCTCCCATATGTACTGTGGTGAGCCTGATATTCTAGGTGCCCATGCTACTTTAACTAATTCACTGATTTTTGTGCTGCTGTCCCAGATTGAGCTGTACTTGAATGGGAGGGGGCCTTGGTTTTCCATTTTTCCCATTGCTATTACAACCAGCTTATGATCAGAAGCTGTGGTGTGAATGATTTTGGATTTGATAGAGCTGAACATTGCTGCTATGTTTTGTTGGATCAGGATTTTGTCCAATCTTTCTTTTATGTTACTATTACCCACTCTCTTGTTATTCCAAGTATACTTTCCATTGTTTGGCGGAATATCCAGAAGGGTATATTGTTCCATTATTTCTTCTAAATAGTTCATGGATGGATCCGCTTGATAGATTCCTCCAAACTTTTCTTCTATACTTCTAACTAGATTTAAATCTCCTCCTAAAATTATTTTTCGAGCTTGTGTTTCTTGTAGTACTTCCTTAATTGTTGCCCAACACTGTTCTTTCTCCTTATAGTGGTTGGGGGCATATATATTTATCACCCTGTATTTCTCTTCTGTGTTTATCCTCCTAAGATCCGTTAAAATCCAGCATTGCCCTATTTTTTCCCCATTAATTCCCACCTTCTTTTTTTCCAAATTGTGCATATGCCTCCTGATGCTCCAGTTGCCTGAATTGCTTCCCCTTCATATTGACTGAACTTTTTTTTGATATTTTCCTATTCTCGGTTGTTTACTTTTGTCTCTTGGATCATAAGGATATCCGAGTTTTCTTTTGTCAAAATGTCTCTTGTTGCATTTTCCTTAAACGGTGTCCCCATTCCTCTACAGTTCCAGGAGACTATTATCATTATTTACTTGTTGGGTGGTGCATGGATCCTTTCCCCTTATGCTGGCTTTTCTCCATATTTCCTGTACTTTTCCTTAGGTAAGTGTCCATAGGTTGTTGTGTTCTTAGGGCCATTTCTTTTGTTACTGCTTCATCCCTTATTTCTTTATTTGTCTTTCTTCCAACTTTTTTTTGGTTTTCTGCATTTGCGAATGCTTCTTTAGGTTGTTTTATGGTTAATATCATGTCTACTGAGGGAGGGGAAAAGAGGTGAATTGAATCTTTGAGGGAGAGGGGGGACCGCTAGGGGATTGGGGAGCGCAGGGTTCTAGATCTAGATCTAGATCTAGATTTGGCTCCACGGGATGGGGGATCAGATGGGAGCAATGGATCAAAGGGGTTATGGCTAGCTAAGTTTACTTTTGGGGAGAGGGAGTGAGATTCAACAGATTGTGTGGGCTGAGAGGAGTGCTGGACTGGTTGTTTGTTAGCTATCTTCTTTCATTTGACTTGTTCCCATTTATTTTTTGGATCCTCAATCTTTTCACTTTCATTTTCTCTATTTTTTGTACATCTATTTGCAAAATGACCATATTCATGACATACCTTGCATTTGAAGGGGATTTGCTCATAGTCTAGCTGTTGTATGTGCGTCCACTGATCCACTTTTATTTTGATAGCTTCTGGGAGACCTTTGCCTAGATCCACTTCCATGTAGAATTGGGCGCATGCATGCATGTTTTCTTTAGGCTCACATCTGTCTATGTATTTCCCAACTTTGTTTCCTATAGCTTTGACTGAATCATCTCCCCAACAGTGGAGGGGAAGATGCGGCAATCTTACCCATACTGGAGCAACATTTGGGACGTCCATTTCTGGATCAAAGTCCAGTGTCCATCTGTTCAGATACAGTCCCCTTGTATCCATAAAATATGGACCATTCCTGAATATCAGATCACAGTCTTCTTTGGTTTCGAAATGGAAGGTATAGTAACCTCTACCACAGAATCTGATTGAGATCTTCCCACATATTGATGCAACCCAATTTCTTTCTACCCACTTTTTCATAGTCTTGGCTGATGGCCACAACCCAGTAAACTGCCCTACTAACCCTCGTTCTGCCAGTGAGAGTGTTGATTTTCTTGGGAGTGCTGGAGGGAGAGATATTTCTGGTATTTCTTCCATTCTTTTAACAAACTTTGAAACTGACGGTCTGTTCTTTGCTGGACCCATTGCAGAGATGAGGGAAGCAAAAGCTTTTTTTGTTACTTCTGATTCTTGCTGGTGATCTGTGTGATGATGATCTTCATCTTCTGTTGGATCCATATTGCTCAAACCCCAACAACAGATGGTCGTTGAGGGCCAATACGATCTAGGGCAGTAGCTGCCTACCGAATGCTGAAACCGCGATCTCGTCTTCCTCTTTCTGCCATTCTAGCCTCAGCAACAAGGGCCACTGAGGCTTAGCGAATGCTGCTTCCCACTGGGAGCTGTAGCAGCAGCTAGGGCTGCACACTATCCTCAACAGCTCTCCTTGCCATCGCTATTGGTATGTCATTTACTCACATTACTACAAACTATATGTGACATTGACCATCATGTTACAATGGTCGAGGATGGCCTTCATCTCAAAGTTTGGGGGGGTGGATTTGTATCGTACTCACATATGATACACCATCAGTACTCTGATTTGGTATGATGGTTGATTAAAACTTTACATGCATAATGTCATTTCTGATGATAGCACCCTGACCATCATTTCTCTGATGTGACCATCTCAAAATCCACCCGTATCATTTGCGCCACTTTTTAATTATGGCATAAAAAAAGAACTGATTAATACCTTGTTGTAACTAAAACTTGCCAAATTTTGTGAGCTCAACGTCCTCCTTCCAACAGTGACTGCATGCACAATTGTTGTACCTGTAATAGTGTCTGTGCATTAGCAATTAGTAATGGGAGGAACACTAGTGTGACATGAATACGATTCTATCGATGCATTGAGGGTTTATCGAAGAGCTTATGGGAGATTCCAGGCCACAGTTTGGCTAACATATTTGTGGCATATTTCAACAAGTTGTAAGGGTTCAATGAGCATATTGCTTTAAAATTCACACAAAACTTGAATGCACAAGGTTCTAGTAAAGATAGATGTTACAGAGGAAGTCATCACAAGGGTGACAACTTTACCTCAAATGGGAATGCGATCGTTTAGCAGAAAAACTACAATTAATACATCCAAGGCTGCATTTTTACAACAAGGAGAGGAGATAAGGAACAAGGGGATATGTGTAGACAGAACCTCACTCCATGCCCCTGAGAAGATGTAGCTTATTTTATTTAGAAGTTCATTACCTGTGAAGGATTATTTGGGGTAGTTTTTCATTATCACTTCTAGTTGTTGGCACACCTGTGTAGTATGCAGTTGGTCAACATGATCTAGACTTAAACAGGAACGCAATAAAATACAGAGATAACCATATACACAAAGAAGCAGCGGAAATAATACTTCATTTCATTCATGGAAAATACTGAAATATGCTTACAACCGGAAATAGAAATAAACCAGCTAAGGCGATGGTAGCTTATCTCTGAGAAGAGATGTGTGGCTACATGCCTCTGAACTATGTTACAATGAGGCTC
>APFE031059954.1:19556-60104 GCA_000404065.3 Pinus taeda | reverse complement strand
TCAAAACGGCTCCGGAAGTTTAGGACCTGAAAAACTGCTAAAAATAGTAAACTGTGCTATAATTAAGGAAACTGAAAGAAGCAATAGAGGGGATCCACGTGGAATTAGCGGGTGGCCACCAATATCCACCTGGATCACAACATGACCTGCTTCCTTTTGTAATTGTTGTAACATATGGCAGATTTTGTTCGACACTTCAAGTACCCTGAAACATGTATAACAAATCATGGGTTGATTAAGCTCACCATCATTGATTCACTGGAACAATAAGGGAGTGCATGTGCACAGTTGATGGTCATCGCAAGAGTACCAACTCGAGAAGAAAGTTAAAATTATAGAGGAGCAATTTGGAAATGTTGAAATAAAGGGAGGAGTCTGAGCAAAAATAGGGTAATAATCCACCTCTTGGTAAGTCTGAACTTGAACTTGTGTCTCAACAAGTTGATGATTTAAGAAAAAAAAAAAAAAACTTAAGAAATCAACTTGTTATGCTTAGGGGAAAATCTCAAACCAAGAAGCATGCAAGATTAGAAACCCTAGTTGAGGCAATATAAATAGTGGACATGCTTTCTCCTCCCTCTAAAACTAGAAAAGTTAGAAATAATTATGTAAAGTGTGTGGGAAACTTCGTAAAGAAGTTGGTTATGCAGGAGAAGAAATTCAGAAGCCTGTGACTATTTCTGTAGGGGTTCGAGAAGGAGTCAAAGTGGAGAGCATGGAATTTCAGTTTACACCACAAAAACCTGCTAAATATGCTACTACCACAAAAGAACCAACAATTGAAGTAGAGCAACCCAAGGAGTTTCAGACTGCACCACAAGAACCTCTTGAAGATGTTGTTGCCACACAAGAACCAACAGTTGAAGCAAAGCATCCCGAGGGAAATAAATTGTTGATGTATAAGAACCTATCAATGATGTTATTGTTACACAAGAACCAATAGTTAAGGTTGTGAAACTAGAGGAAAAAGGTTAAGAATTGAAAGAATAGGAAAATTTATAGAAATATATTGAAGACATTGTTGTAAGAACAATAAAAACCATACAACCTAAGCCTGAAGAGTATTTGAGTTTGGTGTTTTTACTTGTTGAATTGGGAAAATGGAGATGATTAGCAGTCTCGTTGCAAGAAGGAGAGATTTATTTAAGTGAACATGGGAAAATTTTCCATGACCTTGAGGAAGCCTAGGCTAAGAAATTGACTCTTTAGAGTTTGAAATGGGACAAGGTCAAGGAGGAGAGAAAGGAGAAGGCGCAAGTGCAGGAGCCACAAAAATAAATCTAGCAGTTACAGGAAGACAAGGAATAGATGTATGACCCTGCACATAGTGTATTGAGTTACATGAGACCCTCTCCTTCCTATCCCTTTTTCTTACAAGAAAAACTTTTCCTTTTCAAATTAACAACAGTGAAAGAGCAGAGGCCATATAAAATGATTAACATCAAATCCTACCTGGAGACATTTCAACATGCCAGTTTTGTAGAGCATCATTTGTTATTCATGCTATATATGCATGGGTTTGCTTGCTTTGGTTTCTCTTTTCACCTTATGTAGGAGACATCCAATTGAGGACCTTCACCTCTTTTATGAAAAATCAAATCAGTTGGAAGACAACTCATGACACTACAAAAGAAAACCTCGAAGGCAAGCCATTATATATTCAAAATAAGTCAAGTTCTAGTGATGAAGTATTAATAGCATATACCAATTTCTTACAATCTCTTAAGAGAAGGGATAAGGTGATGGAATTCAAGAATATGGTCCTAGAGCATTGTTCCAGGAGCATTGAATTGATGAGACAAGGTGCATTGGATGAAAGCAAGTTAAGGTGGGAAGTATATGATAGAAAGCTAAAAAATGAGGACCCTTATTTCTTCTAGAATTTTTTTCATGCTCTTGTTAGGATTGCTAAGTATTTAGATTATATGAGGATACGTAGGCCTAATTGGATTGGGTTAAGATTCAGATTCCCATTGATTTGGCTCCAAGTGTTCAAGTATCAACATTTGTATTAATTGACGCCAGAAGATGCAAAGATGTGGTGGATGGATTTGACCATCACTCGTGATTATAAAACTTTCACATATGACATAGTAACGGCCTAAAATTTCTCTAAATTTCATTCACAACATGCATTAAAGGTTGGCTAAAGGGTTTGAATGAGGACATGCAATTGCTTTAGTTGGGGGAGATGTTGGGACATGGAATATGCATCCTTTTTACCCTCATTTTTCCATATTTTACACCATATTTATCCCTTTAAGCCATACTTTGTTGATCCATTCATCGCCTTTTCACTGATATATGCCTCTTTTTTATATCACCCTAGTTTATGCAATTTTGCTTGTATTTCGATAAGAGGTTGAATGTTTTGATCAATTTTATTTATAACATTGAAAAAGAGGTTGTTTCAATATATTATGGCTTGTTGGAGTATTATTATTTGTATTGTTTCTCCAGGTTTTATGTTGTCAATACTCCAAGATGAGAATTTGTTGATATTTTTGTCATAGTATTGGTACTCTATTCACATTACTATGTTTTCTTGACAACACCAACATGAGTTAACACTGGCTGTCACTCAGTCACATCAAATCTAGACCGTTGTGCTAGCAAGGTGACTACTTCTTGATGACACATCCAATTCAGCTGTGATAGCTATAGGTTTTTGTTGTTGATCTCCCGCTATTTGAAGATATTGTTGTGATATTATTGTATTCACAATAAATTGTTATAGTTTGTTATGTAAGACACTCAATTTGGACAACATGTGAATCGAGATATTCTCATAATTGTTTATGATCTTAAGAATAGACATGATGTAATCTATAAATAAGGAAGCCCTCTACCTCAAACATGAGTGACAATACTATTGTATTTTTGGAGGAACCGTGTATCTGCAATCCCTTTTATGATATTAATGCAAACTCTATGGTTTGTGGCTTCGTAATCATTCATTGACTTAGTTTGTGGGTTGTGCATTACCAGCTCCCTGCTAAGGAGGAAGAGCCTTCCTATTTAGCAGGGATTGTTGTGATAATAAGGTAGTGTAGTAGTTTGTTTAATTTACTCTCTGCTGTGTTTTTATGTTATTTCACTGATATTGTTATAGATTTCCATTGATGCATTATAGTTACTAATTTATTGATTTGAAAAATAGTTTATCTTGATTACTTGTGTAATAGCATAGGTTTTGGATCGATCCATTTATCAACTTGTGTTATTTATTATTTTACTAGAATAGTCCTTGGGTTTTGTTAAATTCATTGTTGTGTTTATGTTACAGTGCGATTACACAGATTTATGGAGTGATGATTGCAGTGAGTTTCTTGATTGAGTGAGGATTTGGTTGGATGGTTTTTGAAATTATTTCTAGGAGTGTTGTTTCCCTTTCTGCAAAGAGTGATATTGAGTGATTTTATTCTGCAATTGTGTTTTTATTTCAGAATAGTTTGCAGAGTGCTTTTGATGTTGAAGTGTAATAATAATGATTTTGGTATGTTGAGAGTGAGAAATTACAACAACTTGACTTTTATTGTGTGTCATGTTCACATTAAGTTTGGAATTAGGCAGATTTAGTTAGCATTGCTACCTACATACACTTTGCATGATAACCTTGAAATAAAAAGACCTACCTTGGCTGATAATTATGTATGAGTGTAACTGATTGATCTTAATTAAAAGACAATTAATTCACCCAACAACCATGTCTTCATAACTTTGGGCTATGTTCATAAGTCAATTTTGAATATAATATTATTTTCATGGATTAGGAACCATGTCATGGTTCCACCCCCTCACCTTTCCTTCTTGTGGAGTCATAGCCCCCAAATTTGTGGTGTCTAACTCAATCTACAACAATGGTGTATTTTGTTAATGTGGTCATTGGTGTGATTTTCATATTATATTGTTAGGCTTGTTGGGCTTAATCAAATAGGCACTCTGACCTCAAAACATATAAATATAGGCATGTGTGCCCCAAAATAAATATATACACATGGTCACGTAGACCCAACATAACCTAGTTGTCTATCCTAATTTAAATATGTACAAATACAACATAAGGGTCATCTTGGAGGGTGTTACATTCCCCTCCCCCTTATTTATGCATTATATGCATATGTATAGTCAAAATAGATGTCAATATGCCTCTTGCATAGCCTCCTCTAGCTCCCATGTAGCATCCTTAGGTTTGTAGCAACTTCAATGGACCTTTACTAGCCTTGTGGCCTTGTTCTAGAGTTCCTTAATTTTTTAGTATAAGATGCACATTGATTCTACCTAAAATTCCCCTTCGATATTCACTTAAATCATATTACAATTAATTACATGGTTAGCATCATGCACATGATTTTTAAGTAAGGAAACATTAAACTTGTCATGGATATGCATGGATGTAGGCAATGTAGGCTTATATGCAACTAGGCCAATCCTTTCCATGATCTCAAATAGACCATAAAATCTAGCTACCTACTTTGAACAACTTCTTAGCTTCAATGAAGTATTTCTAGCTTTTACTTTTACGAAGACATGTTCTCCCACTTTGAATTCCTTATTTATCCAACCCTTGTCTTCATAGCTTTTCTGTCTATCTTGAGTAGCCTTCAAAATCTGCTTAATTTTTTCCATTTTCTATTCCATTTCCATGAATATTTTTTGCCCAACAATGGCTCTATCCACTAGTTTTTTCCAAATCACAAGAGTGTTTCATTTCTAACCATACACGGGATGAAATGGGCTCATATGCAAGGATGTTGCACTTCCATTACTATATGTAAACTATACCACATGCAAATATTCTTCCCATTTTGATGGTTTTTCTATCACATACATCCTGAGCATATCATCAATCACCTAATTGACCCTCTCGATTTATCCATCTATTTATGGGTGATATGATGTGTTTAAGTTTAAACTAATCCCAAATCCTTTGAACAAACACTTCCAAAATTTGGAAGTGAACTTGCAATCCCTGTCTGAAATGACTACCTTAGTTATTCCATATAATATAATAAATTTCCCTCGTGAATATCTCCACAGTGGTGGTTGTGACTCTTGTGTGTTAACTTCATTGGCATAAAATGGGAAGCCTTAGTAATTTTATTGACCATCACCATCATGGAATCATATTTCCTCCCAGTCTAGGAAATTTAGTAATGAATTTAATAGAAGCAACCTCTCACTTTCACTTAGGAATGGGTATTTGAACTAGTCCCATTGGATGTCTATGTTTAGAATTAAATTTTTGACACTCCAAACACCTAGCTAGATAATTAACCACTTTGTTTTTCATATCCACAAAGAATATTGATTTTTTACTATTGATACAGTGTTTTGATATCTTGGATGTCTAACACAAGGCACATTATGCATCTCATTCAATACCACCCTTTAACTTCTATGAATTTGGTATGTAAGTTATTGTTTTGTACATGAGAAATCCATTCTCACTCAAATGATAGTCTTTGTACCTAGGCTACAAGTTACTTTGTTGTAGCCTTTATTTAATTTTTACATATTGCTGATCTCTATTTCCACCCTCTAGAATTCAAATTTTTAGATCAAATTTGCATGCACTAATGGTTGTAATGATGCACTTCATGATTCCTTCTACTAAGTGCATTTACCACCCTATTCACCTTCCCTTTTATGTATTTTATTTCAAAGTCATACTCAACAAAAATTTCTAGTCACCTGGTTTTCCTTGCATTTAAAGTTACTTGTACAAATAAATTCCTCAGACCACTATGATCTATTTGAGTTCAAATATATTACCCATGAGGTAATGTATCCATGTATTGAGAGCATGAACTATGGTTGCAAACTCCAAACCATGAGTAGCATAATTTATTTCATGGTCTTTCAATTTTGTAGATTCAAAACATGTTATGTCCCTTTTGCATGAGGACTCCTCCAAACCCTTCCTTGCATGATTGGTACACATAATGAATCCCTCATTTGGATCAACTATATATAGGATTGATGCACTTTTCAAAAACAATTTCAAATGCTAGAACTCACTTTCACAATCCTCAATCCATTCAAAGTTTACGCCCTTCTTTTGCAAAGAGATGATTGGGTGTGCTATCTTTGAGAACCCCTCAATAAACCTTAATAAAATGCCTAAACCATGCCAATTTCCAAGCGTTTAACTATATATAGGATTGATGCACTTTTCAAAAACAATTTCAAATTCTAGAACTCACTTTCACAATCCTCAATACATTCAAAGTTTATGCCCTTCTTTTGCAAAGAGATGATTGGGTGTGCTATCTTTGAGAACCCCTCAATAAACCTTAATAAAATACCTAAACCATGCCAATTTCCAGGTGTTGGCCACTCATTGGTATCTTTGATCCTTTTTAGGTCCATAATTATTCCCTTATCTGAGATGATATGACCCAAATAATGAATCTACTTTTGATAGAAGGATAATTTACTCATTTCGGAATAGAGATGATGCTGTCTGAGTACTTGTAATACCATCCATAAATGTTGTTCATGTTCCTCATCTGATTTTGAAAATACAAGGATGGAATCTAATAATAATATGACAAACTTGTGCAAAATTTCTCTCAAAATGCCTTTCATTAGGCACATGAACACAATTAGTGCATTAGATAAACCAAAGAAAACCACAACAAACTCATAGTGACCATATATGGTTCTAAAGGCTATCTTACTAATGCCCTCCTCTTTAATTATGAGTTGATGGTATCCAAAATTCAAATAATTTTTTGGAGAATACCATAGCTCCTCTTAGTTCATCAAACAATTCATCTTCTTTATTGTCATCTTATTCAAATTCCCGAAATCTATACATAATATTAAGAGACCATCCTTTTTCTTAGCAAATAGCACTAGAGAACCCTAGGGTGGCACACATGGGTGCATGTACCCCTTCTTTAAAATCTCTTCAAGTTACATTTGTAAATCCTTAAGTTCTGTGTGCTCATCATGTATGGTGTTTTAGAAACTAGGGCAATTCCAGGCATCAAATCAATTGAAAAGTCAATATCCATTTCCATGTGGAGGAGAGAAGGGGGCGGCCCGACGTTTGTTTTTCTAGATAATTCCTTTGTATTTGCTTTTCAGCTTTTCTCGGAGCTTTTACACTGTATCGCAGAATCGACCCCCGCACATCTTGGAATGAAAACCCTGTTGATCGCTAATTTCCTGGACTTTTCCGATATGTCGATGCCACGTGGAGGAGAGAGAAGGTGGTGGCCTAGTCTTGGTTTTGTTACACATTTCCTTTGTAAATGATTCTCGGCCTCCCCTGGCGATGTAACACTACATCACATAATCGGCCCCCCCGCAAGTTTTTTAGAGTGGTAGCCCTTTGCTCCGTTGATATGCCGATCCGTCGATCACCGATATTGCAGGATGTTCTATGCCCGGGCCCCCTGGCTGTTGATATGCTGATAAATACTCTGTTCGAACCCGCCAACTGCGGATATGCAATATCGACGATCGACGGATTTGCGCCCCGCCAATATCCCTTGCCTGCTAGAAAACCCGATTTGCCCTTGCGATTTGTCTTAGACCTCCGATTGCGATTTGTCTTCATCCCTTAGTGTTTTTTCTTTGTTTTCTCGGTCTTCTAAAGGTAATCTTCAACATGCTCTAACTTTTGATCCAGGAGTCCTTTTCTTGGACTTCTATATACCATTGGAAGGCTCTTTCCGAGCACTATGCAATGGAGAAGGTCTAATAAAGCTCTGGTAGCTTTTGTGGCTTAGGAAATGGCTTTAACTTCACTGTCCTTATGCATCCTGAACAACTGATCATTTGCAAAGCAATGAGTGGCAACACTATCTTTCTTTCAATTTTTTGGGTCGAGCTCTGAATGCAACTTCTAGTGCTTATCCTTTGTATGACTATCAATGTTGTGTGGTTGATGGGATCTTTGACTGGTGTGTTGTGGCTAATATCTTTTTGTCCTTTCCCCCTTCCACTTCTTTTTCCCCTCTTTGGAAGCTTCTTGGTGCTCCTTCCCCTTTGGAAGCAAATATATATACATGGGCACACAAGTCCAACACGTCTTAGCTTACCGTCCTAATATAAATATGTACAAATATGACATAGAGGCATCTTGGGCATGTTACACCGAAGGACTTGTGGAACATGGTCATACAATGGATATAAAAGAATATTAAAATGGATTCACCAAGTTCGAAACCCTAACAGCCTAGTTTTAAATCTATACTAAGATTCTAGCATGCATCCGCATTTACTACTTTTTGTGTTAGGTTCCATTAACTAATGCCTATTAGAAATTTGATAAGTCTCTGAAGTTTTTTATGAGCTACTGTAGAGGCATGTATGGCTCTTGAAAGGTCAATTGGAATCTATATTACACACCATGTCATTGGGAGGGATGGAAATTGTCATAATGAACACCTAAAGTCAAACCTTTCATGTTGAATGGGTTATCTATGCATTAGAGGGTATTGAAGCCTATAAAGTGTTTCTGCAAATTGCATTCATCAAAGAGATCCCCTCGGTAAGAAATCATGTTTAGAATTGAATCTACAAACACTCACTAGCATCCCATCCAATATCAAGATGAAAAGGTCATTCATCACCTAGAGTATCTAGAAGGTTTGGGAGGGTGTGAAGCAAATTTAAAATTAGAAAGACAAGAGGTTCAAGTATGGACTTTGTTTTAATGACCAACCCTTACGTCAGTCTTTTGTTCTATTGCACAAAAGAAACATTCTAGATAAAATAGTTTAGTTTTTGGCTTTGAGGTTGTATGCAAGAGGCATCAACATTATTTGTGATATGTTTGAAAAATAGGCTCATGTTTGGGTTTCTTAGCCAAAGTTAATCCATATTCATGTTGGCCAACTTAACAACGAGTAGTGCTTGAACAAATAAAATGATTTTTTTCTTATATCCCTCGCTATTAAGCGAAGCCTTTAGATGCATATGATGTAATGGGAGGATTGGAACTAGAACACGGTTTCCACATTTAAGAAATATGAGTTGGTTGATGGTTATAGGTGGCTTTCTAGAAACTTATGTTAGATTCCTTGTTAAACAATCTTTGAAGGCTTAAATTAGAAAATTAGACTAGGCTTTTTCAAACATGCAGTGTTTAGAAACCTTTGTTTGAGCTTAAGAATCCCATCTTTTCCTGGTACCTTACTCATGAGGGTTTCAATACTGATATGGTCCAACTTGGTACTACATAGTCAAAATGTCCTCTATGTAAGCACCTTAAAAATCTCAAACATATATTTTTTCCTATCATATGTTACATTTTCCTACAAATAGTAACCTAATTTTGTGGGCAATTACTTTGTATCTCCACTTCTCAGTAAGTTGGCTTTTTAGGTGATAGATTACGTTGTGTTGGATTTTCAATAACCAAACAAAAATTTATCAAAATTTAAGTGTTACTTTTTTTGTAAAAACACAGTGACATTATGTCTAAATAAGGTATGTGCATTGAGTGATTTTTATGGTTTGATAGTTTGTTAAATTGTATCAACATTTACATGCATATCATTGTGTAAGTATTATATGTGGGGCTCAATATGACTCACTTTATGAATAACTAAAATACTGAATCTAAGCACCCTACAACATGAAGAAAGATACTTATATCATATTTCTTGTAATCTTGTTAAGAAATCACAATGCTACAAAGGTATAATAAGATATAATGTGGGTCCCATTTTTTTTGAGAATTTAGAACACCACAATCTCCAATTTAGAAATCTTGAAACTATAAATTATTTTATATGTTTTTTTAACCATTCAAATTTTAAAATACTATTTAAAAAAATAAAATAACGCTTAAAAAACATATTAAACTAAAAATAGATAATATCCCATAATTTTCAATCATTCAAAATGAAAAGGAACCCATTTACAATCGCAATGATCAACCCTTACTTGATAGGTTCCTTATTCCAAATCTTATTGTGGGTGTCTTTTTCTTTGTATGCTCTCAAAGCAAATTATTGTGTCAAGTGAACTTTCTTATATTACATGTGACTTTATAGCATTAGTGGCATTTTTTAAATACATTATCATTTTATCCTACGGTTTCATTTTGCTCCAGTGGTTGCATACCCACTCTTTTGTAGAAAATATTAAATTTAATAGATTACCAAAAAAAATCTTGGACTCCAACAATAATTCACTCATTATTACAAAGGTTCAAAATGTCATGAGAGCATTATAAAAGCATAGCTCCAACACTTACGACACAAGTCGAGATAGAAGAATAGGGAACATTGTGCACAATGACTTCAATTATGAGGTGAAACGTGTGCTTTATGGTCATACCAAAAGCCAACTTTGTCTCCACATTAAGGTGTTAAGGGTAAGTACATTATAGTCGTTGGTGTCAGTTTGAATAGACATTAGTAATGATTTGATTGCAACTCATCTTTAGAATTTTGGAAACATCCCAAAAGTAAAGATAGGGCAGCACACCCTGGAGGTGAGAATCGTTTTTTCTTTGTTTTTTCCTTTTTCTTTCCAAATAATTTTTGGATGTGCTTACTCAAAGGGATAACATGTTGATCAATATGAAAAGTTTAATAATGATGGACCCAAAAAGAATTGAACCTGTTTTTCATGATAGAGAGCCAAAGGCTTCGTGGGGCTTAAATGAATTTAGCTATCCATCAATACTAGGTGAGAATTGTCTTTAATGATACCTTTATTATATTAATATATTGTGTTTATTTACTTTTTGGATAAACAGAAATTGTTTTGTAAAAACTTTATGTCTCTTTGTTGCAATTTAATTTAATATTTTGTAAAAAATTATTAAATATTTATTCTCGCTCAAAGTTTTTTTTAAGCCAGTACCAAGTTTTCTATTAATATAAAATCAGTTTTACATGGGTACCATTGTAAGCACGGATAGTGGTTATCAAAACTAGAGTCTCAATACTAACATCAACTGCAACCATACATCATCCAAAATACCAAAAAACTATAACCATTACATCACCATGAAAGATTAGAGGCAACACAAATGCCATAAAGACTTCACCATTACGAACAGAGTAGGACCATTGCCCATTGGTAACAAGCTAACACACAACACAACACTTGACATGTCTTAGCAAACCCAAGGAGGGACAAGTGTTGTGCGTGGCACACTTATTAAGAAAAACATTCTTCTCGTGATGCAAACCTCCATTAATGTCGTCAGTTCGAACTTCTCCCAAATGCGTAGAGGGTTGAATGCAACATGCACCATATAACCTGCTTATTGCTACAAAGATCTTTATAAAAGGTAATTGAGACAATATTGAAACCTCCACTAAAGTCCACCAACTCCCGACATTTAATGTGAGAGGACATTGGTTGGTATTGACCATCGTTATAACCATGCCCTTGAGGTGTTGTGGATTAGACATGACAGATGTTAATCGACACACATTTCAATTCTCGTGCATGTTATGCAGTGTTTCCACTCCTATCGGGGGCATTCTTGCTCAAAGTTAATATTTGAGGAAAATTAACTTTTTCCAAGTTTAAGGTTAAGTTAACATTTAAAAAACATTCAACTCAAAGAAAAAAACATGTCACAAAATGGTATTTGAATTTAGAAAGAGAAAGAAACAACTTTTCCAATCAATCACTTAAACCATCTTCAATTAATTACAATAATATTTTTTATAAATTAATGCAATTATATAAATTAAATAGACATCAAAACACTTAATGATACATCTCACATTACAAAGATTAAAATAATTATAAAAAATAATTAGAGTATAACTACTTTAATATTATTATTATTATTTTTTTACAAAGTCGGTTGCTAGATGTATTCAAAAAAGTAGGGGGAGACTAAGCTCCGGTGTTACAATGGAAGAGCTCACAGAATGAGCTTGTAGCTGAATTACATTGTGACAGTTCACATGAATGCTTTTACTATCCGATTGAAAGATCCTAATACAAGTATAGATTCTGATAAATTGGGATAAAAGCAAGCTGACTTTACAATACATCTAGTCGATGCTTATATGGCTGATCTGTTGGGCATTGGAATCCTCCGGGTGGCTGTCTACTGCTGCAACTCTTGCACTAGAGGAGCTGGTGCTTGGACCGTTTGAACTGTTGATCTTGCCCATCATAAACTTGAGAATCTCAACAGATTCCTGGATGTGCGCACAGGTATTTGAAAAAGCGCTGAATTGCTCCTGCAGAGAAGAGATGCGATGCAGGAAAATGTTGAGGTCAGCCTCATATTTGGCAGTAAGAATCCTTGTGGCAGCATCGATTTTTTCGTCCAGCAAGCGCTGATGCGTTCTGACTTGTTCTATATTAGCTTGAAGGTCACGACAATGTAGGCAATCCTCACTTCGATCCATCAGAAGAATTTCAACGCTGGCTTGAGGCAACGCTAGAAGAGAACACACACCAACTGCTGCTACAAAACTGAACACAGTTCTATAAAAATTATCAGTCTTGGAACTGGGTGCTGAAGCCGAGCAAAGGAAGTCACTAAAGATCACAACAGGAGTATAGAGAAGCAGAGTATCAATTCTTATTGAGTCGATGAGGAGGGTTTGGTCGAGAGAGGACTTGAAGAAGGAGGCGAGGCCAGAGATGATCGTTGGCCAACTGATAGACGTTGCAGAGAAAGCGAAGACAGATAAGTGTTTGGGAGAAGGGGCGTGGAAATGAGGAGGAGGCTTACTGAGATATATAGCAGGCAAGCCGGGGCTTGATGAGTACCAGATCACATGGAGAAGGCATGGGTGATCACGGTTCTTGCAGTCAAGGATTTGATTCACTGTATCAAAATCTCCTGCGATGTGATACGACTGGGTTATCAGGGATTTGCAACAGTATACTTCAGATTTCCTTTGGATTTGGTTAGAGTCCTTTTTAACAGTAGCGCAGTTCATTGGAGGAGAACGATTTGAAACAGTCATAGATTTCAGGGTATGAATTGATGAAGGGTCGTATTGTTGCATAGGATACTTCCTTTTTCCTGTGAGCAGGCTTGACTAGCCCTTTTGTTAGCGTCTTGATCGTTGGAGTGGAGGACGTGATATAAGTGATACTCGTGATCATGAGATAGCAAACTTTTACATCGATTGATGGTTTGTTGTAAGAAAAGACTGGAAGCTTGCTGACTACTATTCATTAGACTGATTATAATGGCGGAATCACCAAATATGAGGGCTTTTTTAATCCCTTGGGCCTGTCGCTGAAGGATGCCTTGGTAGAGGCCCAGAGCTTCGGCTCTGTTGTTGGATAGGATTCCCAATCCCCATTCATAAGAGGATATGTGATCGCCTGAAGGATTGTAAATGATACCCCCTGCTCCCACTGCTCCTGGGTTAGATTTAGATGCTCCATCGAAGAATAAAGAATGAGAATTCTTTGATTGAAGCCATTTGTTGAATTCGTCCTTTGTTAAGCGTATTTTCCAACTGAGACTGTTTGCTTTGCCTCTGAAATTGTTGATTTTCACTGTTGAAGAATTACTGGTCTTGTGAAGTAGGTTTCAAATGAAGTTTCTTTCCTCTATCCAAAGAGTGGTGGAATCTATTTTTTTTGTTTTCTTGGAGGCTATGGTTTCAGTAGCAAGACTTATTGTTTTGATGTAAAGGTGCTTGATTGATGTTACTTTATCTCGGAATATCATGCTGTTCCGAGCAAGACAAATCTGCCATAAAAGAGCAAATGGGAGGGCTTTCCATACTCTTTTAGCGGGATTATGCTTCATGGATTGCCAAGGGTAGTTCCTCTTCCAGTTATTTAGAGCTTCATCGATGGAATGCTGAGTATTCCAAATGGAAGGAGCGGAGGGGATGATACTATTCCAGCATGAGACTGCAAAGGGACAGGAGATAAACAAATGTTGTATGGATTCCTATGCTACTTTACAGTTGGGACATCTAGAGGGTCCAACAATGCCTCTTTTTTGGAGATTCTCTCCAGTGAGAATTTTCCCTTGCAGGGGAGTCCACATGAAAAATTTAACTTTTGGAATTGCTTCTGCTTTCTTTAAGATCCTCCAGTGTGTCCATGCTGTCGTTGGGTATTCCTTGCTGCTTAAGTAATCATAGCCTACTTTGATTGAATAACTGGTTCCTGTAGGATCCCATCTGAACTCATCCTTATCAGTTTTGATGGTGGGCGCAATACTGTGCAGGTGGTTGCAAAAAGAATCAAAGTTGCCTTTAAGATGATGGGGGATGGGAGGAAATTTCCATCGCATCTAAACATTGGTTGATGAATCCCATTGAGATATTTGGCCTAAATTACATATACCTTTGCTTTGTAAATAGAAGATTATAGGATCCATACCTGGGAGACTGTTTATGGGTGGGTTTCCCATGATTTTATCCGAACCGATGTTTACAGTTGCACCTCCTTTTGGCACTTCGGAGACATTTTGCGCCATGAATGCAATGGATTTTTTGCAAAGCTTCCATATCTTTGTACAATTTCTGTTGGGGATCTCAGATGTGAGTAGATACTGCCTTGGCTGGTTGAGGTATTTTGCCTCCAGGATTTTTTTCCACCAGGCTGTTTGATTATCCAGAAGTCTCCATATCATCTTCCCACCAAAAGCTAAATTCATGAGTGATGGGGATCTTATGCCAAGACCTCCTTTCTCTTGACTTTGGATGACATGTTTCCATTTTACTAGGTTGAATTTTTTTTTTTCATTCTTGCCTCCTTGCCAGAGAAATAATCTGAGAACGCTGTCAATTTTACGATGGAATGATGCTGGAGCTTGAGCCAGGGAGAATTGATAGAGGGGAAGAGAGGAAAGGCCTGATTTTAGTAGCACCTGTCGCCCAGCTGGATTGAGCCACAAAGTTCCCCATTTCTGAACTTTCCTTTTCATTTTGTGTAATGTTAAATCCCAAACACCAACCTTTGCATTCCCTATACTCACCGACATTCCCAAGTAACTGAAGCAGTCCAAATTTAACTTACAAGGGACACCAAAAATGTTAGCAATGCTGTGGATCATTTGAGATGAGGCATTCCATCCATAGATGCAGCTTTTAAGATGATTAATTTGACCCCCTGAGTATCTCATGAATTTATCTAACAGGGATTTGAATCTTTGTGCTATAATGGTGGTCACCCCCTTAGCAATAGGGTATCATCAACAAATTGAGAGTGGTTTATATTTTTAGTGCCATCTTCAACTTTAATGCCTGTGATGAGGCCTGACTGCCTGTTATGGTCAAGAGCACAACTGAATGATTCTACCATGAGGATGAAAAGATATGGGGATAAGGGGCAGCCTTGTCTTAATCCTCTTGAGGATTGAAAGGAAGGTCCAGGTCTGCCATTGATGAGGGGAGCGATCCATGGGCCAGAGATACAGGCTCTTATGATATTAAGAAGGAGAGGAGAGAAGCCCATTCTCTGAAGAACTGCAAATAGGAAAGAATGCCTTACCCTGTTAAAGGCATTGGCCAAGTCTAATTTCAAAATAAATCCTTTTTCGTTCCTTGAATGGCTTGAATGTATGGCTTCCTGAACCAAAAGAATAGAGTCTGAAATTTGTCTGTTAGCCATAAAGCCTCCTTGGTTTTCAGAAATTAGCATCGGAAGGAGAGGTTTGAGACGAGAGGCTATGATTTTAGTGAAGATTTTGTATGAAGAATTGCATAATGATATTGGCCTGAAGCGAGAGAAATTGGAAGGGTGGTTCTCCTTAGGAATGAAGGCTAGATGAGTAGAGTTTGTATAACCTCCTATTTTGCCTTTTCTCTATATCCACTTGAAATATTTGATGAGATCCTTTTTTATCAACTCCCAGTATTCTCTATAAAAGCAAATTGGGAATCCATCTGGTCCAGGTGCCTTCTTGGGCTGAAGGCTCCAGATTGCTTCCACTATTTCTTTCTCTTTTATTTCTTCTATCAAATTTTTGTTTAAATCAACTGTGACTTTGGTTGGCAAGTGCTGTAGTAGGTCATCATAGAGTTCTTCCTCCTTTGTTTCAGTTAAGAGTTCCTTAAAATGGTCTGTGGCAGCCCCTTTGATATATGCTTGTTCATTATGTTGAGTCCTTGCACTGTCTACGATGGCTGTTATGGTATTTTTGATTTGTCTTGCAGTAGCTTGTTTGTGAAAAAAGGAGGTGTTCTTGTCCCCGCTTTCCAGCCAGATTTGCCTTGACTTAATGCGCCACTTTTCTTCCTCCTTTCTTTTGATTCTGCTCAGTTGATTGTAAAGTTTTTCTTCTTGTGCCTTTTCGTTCTGGCAATACTCCTTTTGTTCTATTGCACATTGAAGGTCTTCAATTTTGGATTTCAGCTCACGTTTTTTCCCTTCAGGTTCATTGTAATGCGTTTTGGCCCAATTTTTGAGCGTTTTTTGCACATTTCTTAACTTTTTCTCCCATATGTAACTTGGAGATCCTTCAATATGTTGACCCCAGGTGTGTTGGATGATATTTCTGGCTGCTTGATAATTGCTCCATATATGATTATATTTGAATGGAAGCGGACCGAGGGGGCAGTGTATATCCATTGCTAGAGTGATTGGGTAGTGATCTAAAGCTGCAAAGGGCAAAATGGAAGAGCTGACAACTGAAAATGTTGAGAGAAGGGAGATGTTGACCAAGAATCGATCCAGTCTCTCCATTATATTACTACTGCCCAGTCTACGGTGTTCCATGTATATTTTTGATTTTTTGGAATGATATCTATCAAGTCACCGCTTTGCATTATGTTTTCCATTTGATTTCTAAATGGATCTAGCATAAATCTTCCCCCACGCTTTTCATTGGCATGTAAGATTAAGTTGAAATCGCCTCCTAAGATGATGTTACTGCTATCTTCTTCCATTATGTTTTTACTGAGAGAGTCCCAACAAATTTCTTTATCCCTGTAGTGATTAGGGACATAAACATTAAAAATGACAATCTGCTGTTTGCTCATGTTATTTCTCAGCATTTTTTTTATCCAATGTTGTTCTATTAGATCAGCTTCACTATTCCATTCATCCTGATTCCATATGGTAGTGATTCCACCAGATGCCCCTCTAGCTTCACAAATGCTTCCTTTATAACATTTATGCCTTTCAATAATCTTGTTGATTTTTGGTTCTCTTTGCTTTGTTTCCTGTATTAAGATAATGGAAGGTTTCTCCTGCGTTATAAGATCTTTTAGAGCGTTGGTTTTGGAGGGGTGCCCAAGTCCCTTGCTGTTCCATGAAAGGATTTTGATCATTTCAAACCTGTGATTCGAGGAGGTGCTCTGCCTCCCTTGTCTCTGCTTGCTATTTCTTGATCTTTTGTGCCCTGAATGTAAGATTCTATTATATTCTACAGTCCTAGAGCTATATATTTCTGTGCATTCTCATCCCTATGCTGTTTGGAGGTCTTTCTTCCCGGCTTCTTTTGACTATCTAAAGAGGATCCCTGGTCCTTGGAGTTGCTGCGAGTAATTCTAGGAGGGAGGGGGTCTGAGAAAAGGGGGGGGGGGGGAGAACGGTCATAGAATGGGGGGAAGAGGGGGGTTTCAGGAAGATTCAAGGGAATAGGATCATCTTCGGGGAGGGAGAGGACATGGAAAGGATTGGAGGATGGAGGAGATTGAAGGGATTTCTTCGTTCCAGGGGATTGAGGTCGATGAGGAGGGGATGGGGGCAGGGCGGAAGGGTTATGAGAGGAAGATCCAAATTCATTGGGCAGATTGAGACCAGGGGCTGATTTTTTCTTTTTTACCACTTCCCATTGTTGTTCTTGTGGGTTGTTATCAACATTAATGAGCTTAGTGTAGCGGTTAGAAAAATGACCATACTCGTGACATACCTTACACTTGAAGGGGATCTGTTCGTAGTCGAGCTGTTGTATGTGCGACCATTCATCAACTTTGAGCTTGATGGCTTCTGGAAGGCCTTTGCCTAGATCAACCTCGACATAGATACGGGCACATGCCTGCATGTTGTCTCTTGGCTCGCTTCGATCAATATATTTGTCGACCGCATTTCCAATGGCACGCACTAATTCATCTCCCCAGCAATGCAATGGGAGATGAGGGAGACAAACCCAAACAGGAACCGCATTAGGGATATCAAGCTCTGGATCGAAATCCGGCCTCCATTTGTTTAAATATAGACCTCTGGAGTCCATGAAGTAAGGGCCATTGTGAAATATTAGGTCCTTGTCATTCTTTGTCTCAAAGTGGAAGGTGAAGTATCCCTTCCCGTAGAATCTAATAGCAATTTTCCCTTGAATTTTGTCTACCCAATTCCTTTCCACCCACCTCTGAACAGTTTTTGGTGAGGGCCAAAGGCCTGTAAATTTCCCTATCAGTCCCTTTTCTGCCAAAGCAAGAGCAGCCATTCTAGGCAAGGTAGGAGGAAGGGAAACCTCCTGTAATCCCTCGATTTTTTTAACGAATTTGGAGATAGGAGGACGAGTTCGTTGGGGCGGTAAGGAGTTGATAAGAGCTGAAAAGGCCTGTTGCTGAGCTGCCTCCTCCGGTGGAGCCTCCAGAGGGGCCATCTGGGAGGGATCCGAGTGTTCCAGAGGTGAAAGGCAGGTGCTATCGTTGTAGAAGAAGCAGGCGGCCGCAACAGCTGCAGCGCGCGTGCTAGGTTTTTTTTTTTCTTGTATGATGAAGTTCGAATACCATTATTATTATATATTATTATTATTATTAGTATTAGTATTATTTATTATAAAAATAATTAATATATGACTTAATATATATACATTTAAAAAAATATGTAACAAGATTCACAACTATGGAGATTCACCTCAACTTTACCATGGTGATTCTTAATTACAATAGGCCTTCATAATTTTAATTTAATTACCAATAATTATTAAGTGGATGGTAGGGATTTAACCTCCACATAGTACTCTAAATAGTAGTCACGTATCAAAGGTTGAGATTTATCTTCATAGTTATGCCCTTTTAATTAAATTGACTAATCAAATAAAAATTTCATAAGTAAGCTATGGAATTGTAACAAAGCATATTTACATATTAAGAATCTCCATGATAAAGCGGAGGTGAATCTCCATAGTTAAGAATCGTGTACATGTTATTTTAAATGCATATGTAATTGACTCATATATTAATGTTTTTATACATAATTGTAATAATAATTTAAAATAAAGTTATAATTAATTTAATTTCTAGAATTTTTTTGGGCTCATTGGGGCAACTTAATTAGTGATTGCCACGTTATAAATTATTATGTAAATTGTGAGATTCGAGGTTTAACTAATGAATTTAATTAAGAAGGCAAAAAAGGCACAACTATTTTTAAAACAAATCTCAATCGTTAATTTATAACTGCTATTAAGAATATTCTATGAAGGTTAAATTCTTGCCATCTAACCTCAGATCTGGGTGCTCCATTAACGACTAGCAATAATGATTAGTCATATGCCAACACACTATAACACAATTAAAATTGGGGAATGGCGATGCTCCCCATATGCCATGCTCACCGACCACATTCATTGCAAGGGATGGGGTGGCTGGACGTTAAGAAATGTACACTCATTTTCGACTTGGGAAGTAGAGCGCAACCTTACTCCGCAGATGACAACTCATTCAAGCAATTGCAGAGCTCCACATATGGTTGTTCATTCCAACATTCATAGAGTTGAGAGGGACATAAAGCTTTGACGAAACAACAAAGGCCATTCTTATAAAAAAGACATGGTTCATGAACGTGGTTGTTTCAAGAGAGGAGGGTGAGGAAGGGGTCATTAACCTCCTCCTCCATGCCATGTATAGGAAGTTGATCAGTTTGATGAGAACTTGCCACAACGCTCCAGTCAAATGGTTGTGACGATGGAAGTAGAGGAGACAAGAAATACAAAGGATGGTCACTGGGCATTTCTAAACTTGCTTGCTTGGCACTTGAGGGACTAGGACGAAGTTATGTGGGTTGTGGAGGCCAGAATCAATGATTTACATTTCTATATGGTTCAAGCTCAGTCAGCTCTGTGAGTTTTGGCTGGCACTCTAGGAATTTAGTTCCCTGCACCACCCTCGTCTCCCACCTCCTTTAACTCCCCTAACAACTCAGACACCTCTTCTTCGAGTCTCCTGGATTCAATCTTTCAGGGTGCAAAGCCACCCAAGCCTGAGAATTTGGGGTCTTTGCAAAGGAAGGAGAAGCAATTAGGAAAACTAGGTTCTTTAGGCAACAAGACGACCAAACGGGCATTATAAGGAAGGTAACTGAGGTATACAATCCAATGGAAGAGACACCACAACAAGAAGCCAACATCAACACTAGAGGAACACTCGTTGAATGGGAATTACCACCATGGCTGCCAAAAGGCCAGCACGATCCCTTTAAGTAATTATTAACATGACCTTGATCACTATCAATTAGTTTATGTTATTTTGTTGTCTTTTTACAAGCTAGTCTGGTATTTTGTTATTAAAAACTAGTCTCAAGACTCTCAGAGAGACCATCTGGTTTTCCGCTTTAGGGTAGATGATAACCGCAAGTTAGCTCTCGGTTAGACATGCTTAATTTATTTCGTGAATATGCTCAATTCGAACACGGTCTATCAATATTTCCACATATTTATACTCTATGTAAATTCTTAATAATCTTATGAAATTTTGCTTACTTAAAATAGAAACAAAAATTCTTACCATCCATTTAATAATTATTTATAATTAAATTAAAATTCTAAAACTCTATTTCAAAATAAACACACTTACATCAACATAATTACTTATATTCAATTTAATTTTTTTTATTAAAAACAATCTATTACCCAAAAAAAAATAAAAACCTTTACATTAAAATAATAAATATTCTATTATTTTTAATTTTCTTTTAAATAACCAATGTGTCTACATTTTGTTACAATCAAATTTCAATATAAAAATATTGCTACTCATCTTAAATGCTCTTTTGGAATTTTTAAATAACCATGACATATGTTTTGTCAAACATTTTTGAAGTTGTTCGGATAAGAGTTTGTTTAAAAACCATATAATTTGTCTTTCTAGGTTTTATTTACGAATCCAAATTATATTATCATTATAAAAGGAAATAATAAATATCTTATAATTTTTGAAGTGAAAATTTAAAATTGTTAAGATTTAAATATCTAAAACTGCATTGTGTTACCATCAAGTTTCAATCAAAAGATATCATTGCTCATCTTAAATGGTCATTTGGATTGAAATGGTTTGAATGAAAGTTATATATAAAATATAATATATATATATATATAATATATATATATAATATATATAAATAATATATATATAAATTAATTAATTATTTTTAAATATTAATAAAATATTTTTATAATGTTCAATTGATATTTGAATTTAATAATATGTATTTAAATTTAAATATAGAAAATATGATATTTTTCAATATTAAATAAAAAAAATAAAATATCATAATTACAAAAAAACTATCAACATCATCATTATTAATGATGTATATTGTCATAATCAATTTTCATAGAAATTTATGACTTTGTTACATCAATATCAATAAAATAAATTAACATAATTAATTTTCATATATCTAAAGTTTTATGACTTTGGCACACCATCCTTCTTATTACCCCTTCAGTTCCCTTTGAACTTCATTATCTACTTATAGAATTGGTCATGCTTCTCACCTTAACATTTTAAGCTTTTGTGACTTTTAATGAACAAACTACAACAAACTCCTCTTTATTACCCTTCCATCTTTAAAAACCACTTATAAATTACCATTCCATGTTTTCAAACTACTTATAAAATTGATGCATGTTGCATACCCAAAAATCACTTATAAAATTGATGCATGTTGCATAACCTTAACTTCTTGGACCACTTATAAAATTTCCTACATGTTTCACACTGGTGGCTCACTTAAATAGCTAAACATTTTTGCTAATTTGCTAATGGATCACATGGTTTCATTCCTTCAAATCATGACAAAAATAAGGTGAGTCAGTCCATTAAAAGAATCCTTATAATATTTATAATGATCATATATTCTCCATAGTATCTAGAAAAGATGGAGAAAATGTTAACAATGCATGAAAAACAATGTAGTATGATTAATGCACCATTGCCAAGGTCAAAAGAAAATCACTCATAACACCCCAAATGAAGCAAAGCATTGCCATCATTTAGAGGGTTGCAAGATTTGCATCAAAATCAAATATAATAAACAAAGAAATATCAAAATTAAATAATTTAAAAACCACAAAAACATGAATAAATGAACCAAAGCATTGCCATCATTTAGATGGTTGCAAGATTTGCATCAAAATTAAATAAAAAAATAAAGTAGTATCAAAATTAAATAATTTAAAAACAAAAGAAACATTAATAAGATTCTGTCATTCAAAATGTTGAAAATTCAGATAATAATAACAATGTTATTATAAAAGCACTGTGTTTAATGTTAGAATATATGGTTTTTTTCAATCACAAATACCATATATATATAGGCAACAAACAGAGCGACAACATTGTAATAAAGAAGAGGCAACAAACTCTTCAACAGGAAATCAGGAAGCAAGGTCAGTTTGGGAAATCAGGGATAAAGACTCAAATGTGAGTCTTGCATGTCAAAATAAATAGCAGTCAAGTCATACCTAGGTTTCCTTAAAATTAGTTTGTTGAAACTGTAGAGGTTACCCATGGAGGCGAGGACCTGGGTTATGGCCTATTGCAGAAGATAGAGACATAATTTTCCTCATAGAAACACATGAGCATGAAGGGTGCAAGACACCTTTGTTTGAAGGATACTGGAAGATGGAAGTGTGGAACAAGGCAACATGGAATGACAAAGGGCACGGGGGTATCATGGTTTTAGTGAGGGAGAAAGAAGGTCGTCTCATTCAGTTAGAAAAATAAGACTCAAATAAGCAATTCATTTGGTTTAAAATATCAGAAAATGGAAAACACATCAGAATTGCAACATACTATTTTGTGCTGCAAGTTTAAAAAATCTACAAAGGTAGAGGGCTTGACCACAAAGATCCATTTTCAACCTTAAAATCAAATATTACAACATTTTCTCAGCTAGGTGAAGTCCTTATAGTGGGTGATTTCAATGTTAGGACTGTAAGTGAGCAAGCTAACATTCTTTTCCGTAAAGAAGGTTGCGACCTTATTTGGCTTACAGAAAAGAGTAATCATTAGTGGGAAAGAATTTAAGAGGAAAAGGGTTGCAATCTCTTTGGTGAACAATTGCTTACTCTATGTGGGGCCTTGGATTTAGTCATTTGTAATGGCTTGACTAGATGGGCAAAGTCCGGACATTTCACTTGCAATACTTACAACGTGTTGGCATTATGACACAGATTTGGCACTATGACATAGGTGTTGTCCTTGATGGCAACTCACTCAGATGACAGATCATAGTTAAGACTCACAGAATGAAGAAATAGAGGTATATGCAGGTTCGCCATTGACCAAGCCGCGTGTACACATGGGTTCGCAGACCAAAAGGCACGTATGGAGTACACACGCATTTTCACAGAAGGAAAGGTGCGTACATGTTGGAAAATTTAGTTTTGGTCCATGGTATTGGTCCAAGGTATCTTGTCTGAAGTATTGACCCCAGGTATTTGGTCCAAGGTATTGGTTCTAAGTGGTTTTGGTCCATGGTATTAAGTAAGGCCTAAGACTATAAAAGGAGGAGAAGATCATTAGGCAAATGCACTCATGTACTAAATATCTAATGAAGAGCAAGATCTAGAATACAGGTTATTGGGTTATGGTGTACAACTGGATCTGAATCAAGGATGAACCTTAGCACTTGAGGAAGGATAAGATCTAATGATGGGTCAAGATCTTAAAGCTTGACGTGAAGTGTCTTTGTGTGCTTTGATATTTTATCTGAATAACTAGCACATTTTGTAGACTAAAAATATGATGATCTGGGTATAACTGAAGTCTGGAATTGTTGTAAAGATTAAATCATCATTTATAGATTTGTACGCAGGTTCACCTTAGAAAAGGCGTGTATACACGCTGGTTCTGCATATCAAAATAGCGTATACCTTAAAATTGATGTGTAGATCTATATGCAGGTTCGCCTTGAGAAAAGTGCGTATGCACGCAGGTTCAACACATTGAAGTAGCATATACCTCATAAAATATGCTTTAGCTACTTTTCGTTGTTGTTACAGTGTTTTGGGTTCTGGTTATTGTATTTTGGTTACAACATTTTGAAAAGTGATTGATTGATTCAATTGTGGTTGGTGAAAAGGAGATTGATTGATGTAGATGTATTTAATGTTTGAATGATGTTATTGATGGATCCAGTCTGAAAATTTATGAAACGTGGTCCCTGGAAGAAAAGAGAAGGTTGTAGGCTTCTGTAGGCTGGCACCTACATACTAGTAACAACTAGTACAAAAGCTAGGGGGTTGTAGCTCCCTTCCAGGAGAAGCTGGAAAATGAGAGAAGGTTGTAGCCTTATGCAGGTAGAAGCCTGCGTACTGGTATAAGACTGCACCAGTACAAAAATTGTAAAAAGAAGTTTCTTATTAAAAAGAAGATAGAGACGATTGCAGCACATGTTTTTCACCCACATTAGGTTTCCACCTTATATCTTGTGTTCATGTGTGTGTGGTTGTTTGTTCTATTTTACTACACTTGGTTACTGTTTATATGGTTTTGATACACTGATTAATGATCAACATATGATAAATTAACTGAATCATAAGTTTGCAGGATACACGCTAGTTGCCTTAAATACATTTGTGGATACACGCAAGTTCCATTAACTGAAGTAGCGTATATGAATCTGATTATGGAAATGAAATATTATTGACTTGATAATACTGATTCCCCCCCCCCCCCTCAGTATTATTTCCAACAATTGGTATCAGAGCAGTTCCTTCAGAAGAAGCTTGATCACTTTAAGGAATATCTATCATCATGAGTAACTACGAAAGAGAGGGATCCATTAGACCACCAATCTTTGATGAAAGAAACTTCGTTTATTGGAAGGTGAGAACCACATCCTATCTTCAATCTCTTGGAACAGATGTATGGGAAATCATGGAAGGAGGATATACATTTCCATTAGCAATTCCTACAGATACGTCAAGTAAAAAGCAATATGAAACCAATGCCAAGGCTATCAATACATTATTGGGGAGTCTGTCGCAATCAGAATTTGCCAAAGTTATGCAGCTCAAAACCACCAAAGAAATATGGGACGAGATCGTTCTAAGGTATGAAGGAGACAATCAGGTAAAACATGCAAAATTGCAATCTCTCAGAATTCAATATGGAACTCTCAAAATGCACAATGATGAAAGTATAGCTAGTTACTTCTTATGTATAGATGAGATTGTTAATTGCATGAAGAACTTGGGTGAAGAGGTAAAAGAAGTTACTTTAGTTGAAAAGGTTTTTAGATCCTTATCTATTAAGTTTGAATCAAAAGTATCTGCCATAGAAGAGAAGCAAGATCTTCAGACTATTACTATGACACAGCTGCACAAAATCTTAACTACTTTCGAAATGAGAAAAGGAGGTCTGTCAGATATGAGAGAAGATGCATTCAAAGCTTCAGGAAAGGAAGAAATCAATGAATCAGGACATATTTCAGAAGGAGAGGAAGAAGCAAACTTTGTCAAGAACCTTCAACGGGGTTTCGGGAGATTCAGAGGTAAACTACCTTTCAAATGTTTTGCTTGTGGAAGAGTCGATCATTATGCTGCCAAATGTCCTCTTAAAGATAAGCTTGATAAAGGTAAGGAATCAGCGAAATGGAATAGAAAACAAAGTGTAAGTAACAAGAGCTACTATACTCATGAAGTTAGCAATGGTTTATCAAATAGTGATGAAGATGAAAAAAGTAATGACTATAGACTTCTAATGGATTTTCAAGACGATGACTTCTTGGATGCTTTAGATGAAGATGACCTTTATGAAGAAATCTCTAAACTCAAAATCTGTTTAGAAGAAAAGGATATGATTATAGATACTCTGACATTCCAACTTGCTGAAAGAGAAAAACACAATGAAAAACTAGAATGTGAAATTGTGGGTCTAAGAAAGGATATTGAGAAAACAAAAACTCTCAATCTTAGATTTACTAAAGGATCAGAAACCTTAAATAAAATTATCAAAGTGCAGCGTTCTCCTCTGATAAAGATAAGTCTTGGATATATTGAAGAAGCATCCCAAGCACAGAAGCCGTCAACTTGCACTAAAAGCTACCTTGATGTAGCAAAGAGTAGTGAACAGTTCGACCATCGATAGCAAAGGCATAAAGCAGATCACCAGGTAAATCAGGCTCAATTTACTTCAAGGATGAACAGAAGCTACAAACCTCAGGTAAATCATACTCAGTCTGCTTCAAGAATGAATATCAATAGCAACTACAATCACCAGGTCAGTAGATTCGATAATCGCAGGAAATTTTTTAATGGCCAATGTTTTTCATGTCATAACTTTGGACACAAATCTGCTCAATGTGTTGCTTACAAGACCATCATGACCAGAGAAGCACGAAATCAAAGGAGTGTGACAGGGATCATGAAACAAACCTACAATAACTTTTCTCTTCTTGAAAATGAAATAGAATGCCCTATCTGCAACAACTTTGGGCACGAAGAATTTGAATGCAGGAGTAAATTTCGGCAAGCATCTCAGAAGGAGAAAAATTCATTAAATCCCAAAATATGGTTAAAGAAAGAACCAAAAACAAAAAGATGTGGTATAGCCCTGTATGCAGAAGGACAAGAAAATCAGTGGTACATCGACAGTGGATGCTTGAAACACATGATAGGTGATAAAGAAAAACTTCAGTCATATAATGCCCTAGAAAAAGAAAACAAGGTCTCATTTGGAAATGACACTCCTGCTGTCATAAAAGGTAAAGGTTTTGTTCTTTTAAAAGAAAAAGTTAAAGTTGGGAATGTTATGTATGTTGATGGTCTAAAGCATAACTTGTTGGGTGTCAGTCAAATGTGTGATCAAGGAAATGAAGTAGTATTTCGATCAAATGGATGTGTTGTTCGTGAGCTTGATATAGGAGAAACCGTGATCAAAGGTATGAGAACTCCAAACAACTTATATATACTCAAGGGAGGACAACAACAGTGCTATCTAAGCAAAAATGATGAACACTGGCTATGGCATAAAAGATTGGGGCATCTAAGCTTCTCTCAAATAAGAAAAGCAAGCAAATTCTAGGCTGTTCGTGATCTTCCTGATATCAGCATTCCAGAAAATACAAATGCAAATCAATTTGGTAAGCAAACCAGGTCACAATTCCCTGAAAAGGACGGATCATCTAGTAACTTCCTCTTGAACTTGTTCATACTGACTTATGTGGTCCATCAAGGAAAAAGTCACCTCGTGGAGAGGAATACTTTATATTGCTCATTGATGATTTTTCCAGAATGTGTTGGATAGGGCTTCTAAAGCATAAAGATGAAGCATTTGAAAAATTCAAAGCCTTCAAAGCCTTGGTTGAAAATGAATCAGATCGCAAAATCAAATGTCTCAAATCTGATCGAGGAGGGGAATTTACCTCGGATGAATTCTTTGACTCTTGTGAAGAACATGAAATAAAAAGGAAATTCTCCACTGCAAGGACTCCTCAACAAAATGGAGTGGTAGAAAGGATGAATGGAATTGTTCAACAAATGGCTCGTGCTATGCTAGATGAGTCTGGAACTCTTGCAACCTTTTGGGGTAAAGCTGCATTCGCTGCTGTCATTATTCTTAACAAAGCAAATGTTTGGGTAAACAACACTCAAACTTCACAGGAACTTTGGTATGGTAAGACTCCTACCATAAAATGTTTCAAAGTTTTTGGAAGCAAATGTTACATCAAAAGGACTAATGAAAAACTTGGCAAGTTTGAACCCAGAGCAGATGAAGGTATTCTCCTTGGTTACTCTTTCCGAAGTAAAGGATATAATTGTTATAATAAAAGAATTGGGAAAATTATTGAAAGTATTGATGTTGTGGTTGATGAAGCATGCAAAAATCCAAAGCAGGTAAAAACCGAAGATTGCGGAGAAGATGAGGATTATCCTTCCACATCAAATTAGACTAATTCTGAAGAAGAATCCAATGAAGCACTAGAAGAATAGATAACGGTAAAAGAAAAGACTCCATCCAGGTATGTTCAGAAAAATGATCCAGAGACTCAAATTTTGGGACAGAAAGAGGTAGGTGTGCATACAAGAAGAACTATTATAGAAGCTTCAAGCTATCTAGCATTGTTTTCCTCCATCGAACCTCAAAATTTAAATGAAGCATGCAAAGATGAATGTTGGGTCAAGGCCATGAATGAAGAGCTTGAGCAGATTGAAAAGAATAATACTTGGGAATTAATTCCTAGACCTCATGATAAGAATATCATAGGAACCAAATGGATATTCAAAAACAAGATGAATGAAAATGGAGAAGTTATTAGAAACAAGGCCAGACTTGTTTGTAAAGGGTATGCTCAACAAGAAGGTATAGATTTTGAAGAAACTTTTGCACTTGTTGCTAGACTTGAAGCCATAAGAATGTTCCTTGCTCTTTTAGTTTTCAGAAATTCAAAGTATACCAAATGGATGTAAAATTTGCCTTTCCTAATGGGGACTTAGAAGAAGAAGTATATATTGAGCAACTAGACAGATTCATTCTTGGAAATGATCCAAAACTTGTATGCAGACTCAAAAAGGCTCTCTATGGTCTAAAACAAGCTCCAAGGGCTTGGTATTATCGTCTTGATAAATATCTCCATCAACAAGGTTTTCAAAAAGATCAGCTGATAGCAATCTATATACAAATATTGAAAATAATAAATTGCTAATACTTGTTGCGTATGTTGATGATATCATTTTTGGTAGCAATGAAGAAGCCATGAGTCAAAACTTTGCTTTGGTAGTGCAGCAAGAATTTGAAATGTCCCTACTTGGTGAGCTCACATATTTTCTTGGTCTACAAGTTCAATAAAAGAAAGATGGTAGTTTTCTGCCACAAACCAAGTATCTCAAGTAGATCTTGAAAAAATACGGCATGGAAGATTCTAAACCAGTATGTACCCCTATGGTAACAAGATGTAGTCTCAGCTCAAATGATGAATCAACAGTAGTAGTGGTAGTACATCGACCAACATACAGATCCATGATTGGCAGTTTGCTTTATCTAACAGGTACCCAACCAGACATCATGCATGTAGTGGGAATAGTTGGAAGATTCCAAGCCAATCGAAAGAAATCACACCTTTAGGCAGTCAAAAGGATTTTCAAATATCTTCAAGGAACACAGAATTTTGGTTTATGGTATCCTAGAGATACATATATTACACTTCATGCATATACAGATGCATATTGGGAAGGAAGCGTTGATGACAGAAAAAGCACTAGTGGTGGTGCATTCTATATGGGTTCCAGATTAGTATCTTGGTTCAGCAAGAAGCAAAGTTCAATTGCATTATCTGCAGTTGAAGTAGAATATGTGGCTGCTGCATCTTGCTGCACACAACTCCTTTGGATAATGCAAACATTGGAAGACATTCAAATCACATGTACTCCACCCATCTCCATTCTATGTGATAATACAAGTGCAATCAGTATTTTAAAGAATCCAGTCATGCATTCCAAGACCAAGCACATACTCATCAAATATCATTTTCTATGTGAACAAATGCTTGAACAAAAGGTAAAATTCGAGTATGTTCCCTCCAAAGAATAGGTTGCTGATATATTCACCAAACCACTGCCCAAAGAGACATTTGAATATCTCAGACAGAAGCTGGGAGTACTTGATGCATCATCTTGCTGTTAAAACTTATCTGTTTAAGAGAAAAGTGGTTATACGTGAGTTCCAAGAAGGATATCCATGTGCATATGCTGGTTGCTGTGGATACAGTCATGTAAATGTTGGTTTGAAGAAAAAAAAAAGTGGGCCAGACTCAGGATGAAAGGAGTCCGATATGGGTATGACAGTGATCATCTAGCACGGGGGGAGCATATACTTCTAATAATGCATTGTTGGCATTATCTCAGAAGATCTTGGTACAAATTCACAGTTGTTTTTGATTCAGGTGGAACATGCTCAGGGGGAGATCATGGTTGCTGGTTTAGATGGTGATCGCCAGATGCTACTGATGATAGTTGCTGATAACTATCATCGTCTTGTTTCATATATTTGGTCTCTATGTCATGTATATCTTTTAATGTCAAGGTCATGAAACGACCTATGCATGGGATGGATGATGTAATGTTCTTGTTTTGACATGTATAAACACTTGGTATATTCCCACTTGGTTGGGAGATGGATGTATGTAGGAGTCATTGGTGATAGGAAGGTCATTTATGATGTATGTATAGAGTTATGTTCTTCTTTTAGAACATCTTTTTGCAGACCTTGCTTATATTCAGGGGGAGCATGGACTCGAGCATGGAGCTCAATCAACACATTTCAGCATATCAGAGAATTCAGCATGTACTCAGGGGGAGCATAACCCTTTGCCCTTGATGACAAAGGGGGAGAGTGACTTGGGGTTGCCATCAAGTCCAAAGGGGGAGATTGTTGGCATTATGACACAGATTTGGCACTATGACACAAATGTTGTCCTTGATGGCAACTCACTTAGATGACAGATCACAGTTTAGACTCATAGAATGAAGAAATAGAGGTATACACAGGTTCCCCATTGACCAAGCTGTGTGTACATGCAGGTTCGCGGACCAAAAGGCGCGTATGGAGTACACATGCACTTTCACGGAAGGAAAGGTGTGTACATGTTGGAAAATTTAGTTTTGGTCCGTGGTATTTGGTCCATGATATTTTGATCCATGGTATTGGTCCAAGGTATCTTTTCCGAAGTATTGGCCCCAGGTATTTGGTCCAAGGTAGTGGTTCTAAGTGGTTTTGGTCCATGGTATTGAGTAAGGCCTAAGACTATAAAAGGAGGAGAAGATCATTAGGAAAATGCACTCATGTACTGAATATCTAATGAAGAGCAAGATCTAGAATACAGGTTATTGGGTTATGGTGCACAGCTGGATCTGAATCAAGGATGAACCTTAGCACTTGAGGAAGGATAAGAGCTAATGATGGGTCAAGATCTTAAAGCTTGAAGTGATGTATGTTTGTGTGTTTTGATATTTTATCTGAATAACTAGTGCATGTTGTAGACTATAAATATATGATCTGGGTATAACTGAAGTCTGGTTGTAAAGATTAAATCATCATTTATAGATCTGTATCACCTTAGAAAAGGCGTGTATACACACTGGTTCTGCATATCAAAACAACATATACATCTTAAAATTGATTTGCAGATTTGTACGCAGGTTCGCCTTGAGAAAAGTGCATATGCATGAAGGTTTGACACATTGAAGTAGCGTATACCTCATAAAATATGCTTTAGCTACTTCTGGTTGTTGTTATAGAGTTCTGGGTTTTGGTTACTATATTCTGGTTACATCATTCTGAAAAGTGATTGATTGATTCAGTTGTGGTTGGTGCAAAGAAGATTGATTGATGCAGATGTATTTGATGTTTGAATGATGTTATGGATGGATCTAGTCTGAAAATTTATGAAACGTGGTCCCTCGAAGAAAAGAGAAGGTTGTAGCATTCTGTAGGCTGGCACCTACGTAATAGTAAACATATCAGCTAGTACAAGAGCTAGGGGGTTGTAGCTCCCTTCCAGGAGAAGCTGGAGAATGAGAGAAGGTTGTAGCCTTCTGCAAGTAGAAGTCTACATATTGGTATAAGACTACACTAATACAAAAATTGTAAAAAGAAGTTTCTTATTAAAAAGAAGATAGAGACGATTGTAGCGGGTGGTTTTCACCCACATTGGGTTTCCACCTTATATCTTGTGTTCATGTGTGTGTGATTGTCTGTTCTGTTTTATTGCATCTGGTTACTGTTTATATGTCTATGATGCACTAATTAAAGATCAACATATGATAAATTAACTGATCATAAGTTTGTAGGATATATGCTAGTTGCCTTAAATACAGTTGCATATACACGCAAGTTCCATTAATTGAAGTAGCGTATATGAATCTGATTATGGAAATGAAATATTATTGACTTGATAATATTGATTCACCTCCCCTAGTATTATTTCCAACACAATGGAGCAAGTGTAGTAGATTATGTAATTTTCTCTCATGGTTTGTGTGAGAAAATGGGGGAAATTTTGATTGGAGATCGGCTTTGGGACTTAAAATCATATCACAAGCCAATTTATTTAAATTTCTCTAGGATTGGAAAGAAACAATTAGAGTAAAAAATTTAGCATGTCCAACAAAATCTCCCAAAGGGTAGAATCCTTTTGACTCTAAAAAATTGTAATACCTTCAAAGTGATGCTAGAGAGGCTCTTCGAGAAGGATAAAATCACAATTCACGACCTTCATAGTTATGAATTAATACATTTAGTTCAATGTGCACTTACATAGTGCAAAAGAGAAAAAAATGAAGAAGTCTGAAACAAATTGCTTTTCGGTTAATGCTTGGTTTGACGAGGAATGCAGAAAGGCAAGGAGAATGTGGAAAGAGTCAAACAAGGATAACATAAAGCTCAAAGCTTACAAGCAGTTATTAAGCAAGAAAAATATCGATTCCATGGTTTCAAGGAGGGAAGAACTAATCTTCATTGGGAAAAATAATCCCAAACTATTTTGGAAGGAGCTCCAACTGAGAAAGATACAAATTGGAAATTGTATTATAACTTCTAAATGGTTTTTCTATGCAAGGCAACTCTATGAGTAGGATCCCAAGGTTGACCCCCCCTGGTCAACAATAATACTGAACTCTTCACGTGCAAGAGGAGAGATGGGTATCAAGAATTTGGGTGTTGGAAAAGAAAAAGACTTAGTTAAACTCCAAACAAAATATATAAAGTGGGGCTCAAAGGCTCCCCATAAATTAGACAACTATTCTGGCAATACCTTTTTTCAAGAGTGGTGACATCAATAATCCATCCAATTATAGGACCATCATGATAAAACCTCTATTTGCAAAGCTATTTGGAAGCATGCTAGAAAATAAAATTAGCAAGTGGGCACAAGGAAGAGATAAGCATGCTAAAGGGAAAACAGGTTTTAGACCTAAACATTCCACAGTTGATCATTGTATAACTTTAAGGCACATCATTGAAAAAGTTTGGGAGAAAAAGGAAGAAGCCTTTTGTTGCTTTGTTGATTTCAGAAAAGCGTTTGACATAGTTCCTAGGGATAAGCTTTGGCACAAAATAGATGAACTTGGGGTTACTAAAAATTTGAGAGCAGTTGTGCATATGCTATATGAAGAGTTGAAAGTCAAAATTAGAACTTCAACATGCATTTCTGAAAGTTTTAGAAGCGATATCAGTGTTAAGCAACGTTGCCCGCTATCTTCTACCCTTTTTGGTTTATATATCGACAAGCTTGAGGAGTTGTTAAATTCGAAAGGGGGTGACGATATCTATTTAGGCAAGTTTGTTATAAGGCTTCTTTTGTATGCAAATGACCTTATTCTAATTGCTAAATTGGCTCTTGGTTTGCAAGAGAACTTATTATCCCTTGAGCATTTTTGTAAAAGTGTGGCGATGCAAGTCAATATTAGTGAAACGAAAGTAGTGGTTTCCTCTAAAAAAAGAAAACATGACCAACACAAGTTCTACATTGAAGGCAACATTATGGAAGAAGTTGTGGATTACAAATGCCTCGAAATTGACTTTAAAAAAATCTAAGTTGGGATGGTTGTAGAAAGAAAAGAACTTTGAGGGGTTGGAAAGAATTTTATGCTTTTCAAAATAGGTGTAGGGAGGCAGAGTTATGGGACTGGGAAACCACTCAAACTCTTTCTGGGCTTCTAGTGATTTCGATGATTCTCTATGGTTGTGAAGTATGGGCCAATAGTACATCCGACATGTAGTGGAAACAAATTGAGAAAATTCAGAAGCGTTTGATTAGAAACAAATTCAAGATTAAAAGTGCAATTCTGTATGCTATCTTGTTAAGTGAAACGGGGGCGTTTGACACGGTTCCTAGGGATAAGCTTTGGCACAGAATAAAGGAACTTGGGGTTACTAAACATTTGAAAGTAGCTGTGCATAGGCTATATGAAGAGGTGAAAGTCAAATTAGAACTTCAGCAAGCATTTCTGAAAGTTTTAGAAGCGATATTAGGGTTAAGCAAGGGAGTCATAAGGTGTTTAAAAAAAATTGAGCAAATGGAAGAGGGTAGTTAGCCTAAGGTTGTCTTTAATAACAGATTGTGCAATAGAAAAAAATCCTGGATGCGGCAAAATAACAAATGGTTTAATAAATGGGGTATTTATTGAACACCTATCCCATAAATAACAAAGAGATAAAAACCTTTGTTATGGATAAGTTCCACAAGCGTACTTGGGATAAGGAGATAGGAAGAAAGAAAAAGTATTATATTGAAGTGTTTAATCCCACTTATTGTCATCAACCAAAAGCATACAGAGAGGCCAATATCTCTTAGAGAGCCAAAATTCTTATTACTCAGTTAAGGACTAATTCTCATCAACTCCATTGTGAAACAGGGTGCTGGAAAAGACCAAAGGAAGTGTGGAAGGAAAGAGTATGCACTTTTTTCTCTTCCGGAAAAGTGGAAACAAAAAAACATTTCATTTTAGAATGTGAGATCTTCAAAGACAATAGGGAAAGTTATGCAAATATGTTGGTTGCTAGCTCTTGGGATAATCTATTTAGCGAGGGGTTCGTTGAGAAGCTGGGAGCATTTATTGTGAGGCTTCATAGAAAAAGGGGCGAATACATCAAGCAGATGAAGAAGCAATATGTCCCATAGGCTATCTTAGCCTTCTGGACGTTAAAATAAATTTTTTCTTTCTTTCTATATATAAAAATATATATATGATACATATAAAGATATATTTTATCTTGAATAGTGTTTTTGTATTTAGTTTATATTTTTAGTAATATTAATTCAAATACAATTTGTAATTAGTCTTATATTTAGTTTTTTTCTTTCACATAAAATAAATAGTAATTTTCATCTTTTCAATGATTCAAGTGGATATTGGTGGCCACTTGCCTATTCCACTTGGACCCCTAATACTATTTCCCTTCGATTTCCTAATTGTTAACACATATACTATTTTTGGCAGTTTTTCGGGTCCTAAACTTCTAGAGTCGTTTTAAGGTCCAAAAAAACATTTTTTTGGCAAAAACAATGTAAACTTTACAACGGGAACTATAAACTCAAAATGGGAACTCTGGCCAAAACCCCGTAAAACATCAAAAACAATGCTAAAAACGAAAAATGTTGATGCTAGAATAACACCTTTTTTCTTTCTAGGGTAAATTTTCAAACATGTTTTTAAAAATGGTAGTGAAAACCAATTTTTTGTGCAAAAATTGTCAAAGAAAACACCCTCAAAAAGAAAAGTGTTGAGTGTTTGAAATAACACTTTTTTCTTTTTTCTTGGTTGGCAAGTGTAGAATTTTTGTGTGCAAAAAACACCCTCAAAACGAAAAGTGTTGATGCTGGGATAGCACCTTTTTTTTTTAAGGGGTAAAAATTCATCATTTCGAAATAATGGCGGTAAAAGATTTTATATGACCCCGAAAAACATTAAAATTTCAAAAGTATAATGAAAAAAAAAAAAAAATAAAAAATAAAAATAAATAAATAAAATGTAAAAAAAACGAAATTAACCTATGAAAGATAAAAATTAAAAAACTTAAAAGTTATAAACAAGTAAACAGTAAGAAAAACATATTTAAAAAAAAGATGGAAAAAAATTAAATTATCTTGTAAACCATAAAAGAAATTTCAAGTAGTTTTATTTTTATTTTTAAATGTTGATTACTTAAAAAAACAAATATAAAAATATATATAACTAGCAATTGTCCCAAAAGGTACAAAGAGAGGCTGATAGGATTATTAAATTGGAATTGTTGAATTTTTCTGGAAGAGTTAATTGCTTTGTGGAAAACCTTGTTTTCTTGGACTGGATTATTGTAGAGTTACCCTGCTAAACGCTCTTTGTCGTTTGATAAAATAGTCAAAACACTGTTTTCAAATTTCCGTAGATTTCTTCCTGCAGTAAATTTCAAATACAAAATCAAATTACAGAGTATATTGCTTTGCCAGAGGAAATGATAAGAATAGAATACATAGGAACCAATGCTATTTCTGCTAAATTTATAAGTTTACAACAAAGAAAATTTGGCTTCCCTTGTAACTGAGTTGATTTGTGGCCTCACGATATCCAGCGGTCTGAAAAGGTATAAAGATATGCACATTACACTGTTTTCTTTAATTTCTTTAATTATGTAAGGAATAGTTTTGTTTTCTTTCCAAATGACAGAGTGATGAAATTAAAAGACTTACCCAGGTAACCCTTTGAATCAAAGACGATTGTATTCGTATTGGAATTGCGGTGCCACGACAACAGCAAATGAACCATTGATGAAGCAGGAGGCTTCATCCACAAATCCAAATTTCGTGTCATTCCCTAATCGATTCCAATAGAGACTCCAATGAACCGTCCAACTGAAGTGAATTGCCTCGCCCTACGCCTGGAATATCTTGCACCTATTTATTATCCCCGCCGAGGTCATCCAATCTCTATTATTGAAGGGCGCTCCTTGTAATAATTAATGCATGTCCTTTGATGCTACGTTGGATAGCTTTGCCTATCACAATTATAGCAGCAGGGCAATTTGTGCTTATTATAATAGAATGCCGCGGGCTGGAGGCCGCAATCCATTGCAGGAGAATGGTGTGAAAATGCTGTTTTGAGAGGGCATTGGCGCCTTAGATGCGTCCACAATACACTATCTACTTGATTTCATCGTATAATTCACACATTGTCGTCATTTTTACCTCTAAACCTCAAAGATTGCTCTAAAACCAGTAAATACCATCCGTATTCCAAGACTTTGAAGGGATTAAGAGATATAATTGTAAAATTATGCATACTAGAAAAACAGCCGTTCAGGCAGATTATAGCACCAATCTTTACCGAAATTGTGCCAAAACCAGCCAAAAACGCACAAATTTCCGGCGAATTTGCACCGGAGCTTGTTGAACCCACTCAACCTTGGCGCTCCAGGACCGAGTCGGTGGCAGAAATGGTTGAATTTGCGATTCAAAGTATTTTGAGGATTTCATGGAGGATTGAAATGAAAGAAAACATCAATTTGCAGGAGGCTACCCTCTTTCTTGCGACACTTTTTGGATATTTATTTTAATAATGATGTGTGAAATGAGTTGTCAATTATATTTACTTTATAAATAAAATGGTGAGATGTTAATAGGAGATATTATCTTCAGCATGGTTGTGATCACCCATGGATTTCAACCCATTAGAGAACTCCATGCCATTAGCGAATTGAGGACAGAGCTCTGCGCTTTTAGATTAAGTGTTTTCCTGTCAGCGAATTCCATGTTAACCGCCTTGCTGTGTTGACATTGTTATCACTCAGGTTGTCCCTAGGCTCCTAATAGGGATACGACCGAGGTAACCACAAACCAATCTTTGGATTGCAGGTTCTAGCCCACCTGCAATCGGAGAGGGCTCTCTCCTTATGATTCAACTTTTGTTTATGATTTTAGGCTAGCTTTCTGGCTTCAAGGGAGTGTTGTTTGTGATTGGATGGAAGGTAGAATTCTCAAACAAAGAGGCAATGTAAGGTGTGATAAGTTTCGAACCATTGGGCATGGAGTCACGGATTGAGGCTTGCGAGCGTTTTCTTGGTCATAAGGGGATACGGAGCGGGATGGCCACACATGATACAATTATCGGCCTGTGCGGAATGAACATCAGGGATGAAAGGCAAAGGAGATTCATTTCATCATGCTGAAAAAGAGGAGAAATGGATGAATGGGATCCAGGAGCAATTAAGAATTCTTAAACATGCACTCATATGTGAAAGAAACAGCATAAACAAGATCATTTAAGTATACATGCTCATAACTATTTATGAAGAAAACATCGAGAAATGCAGAAATTGAACTTAAGGTGTAATGAAACAAATCTTAAGCTATTCTTTTTTCCTGCAATTTAGAAGGCGGAACGGTGGTAAAAAACATAAAAGTAAACAGAGGAGAGAAACACTTATTAGATCATGTAGAGACGCAGGAATTCCGTAATCATTCCTTGGCCAAGAGAAAACATCAAGTAGTTTCGCAATCCATGCTTTCATCAATCTTTGATTATGGAAATTATGACAGTTACAGTGCGAGTCTCTATTCGGAGAAAATGCTGGAAAGGAAAACTGACCAACTACTGAGCTCCGAAGTGCGATTTTTCTTCCTTCGTGAAGTTTCGGCTTTCTGGCTGCTGACGTCGGCTGTACGGCGGATGACGTCAGCTGTGGTGGGTCTCCGGTACAGAATGACATGGTGAGGTGTTGATGTTGGGGGCAATGCGATGACTTAGCTCTGATGCGATCGCAATATCGCATCGGCGGGGAATGGAGGGTGCTTATGTTGGGTATTTGGCGCTTGCGACTGCCGACCGCCGATATCGTGATATTGCGTCGGGTGGTGCCGGATGGGTCATAACTTGCATGGAGGGGAAAGTGCGATCTTGCGATGCGATTTGGCTTTAAGGTTCTGCGGAGTGTAAGGTTTTGGGCGGAAAGAGCAAGTAGGTGGGTGCTAAGGGCATTTTGAGGTTTCGGAAGGGGTCCGATTACCTAAGAGGGATTTTATACTATGGAAGGAGTCCATTGTATCTGGGAGATGGTTTGAATGTCAAGTGTTCTTGCTAAGTTTCAGGTAAACTGAGCAATTCCCAGGGGTGCTTATGGCTATTTTCAACCAGGGGGAGGGATATTACGTAGGGGAAATTTACTTAATATTAATAGGGGGACGGGAAGAATAGGGAGCTAGATAATAATGTTAGTGGTTAATATGGAGGTGGTAAGAAAGTGCTAAGTTCAGGCGAGCTTAGGCTGTTACAAGGGGGTAGGACCATTCTTTAGAGAAAGTATGGAACAACTTTGAGTCAAGCAGATCTTTACTCAAGCTAGTGTTTATGAAAATGATTGAACTTAAGAGGAGTCAAGCAGATCTTGACCTCTTTTGGGGAAGTCAGTTAATGATTGGGGAAAACAGAGAAGGGGAGTTAGTTATACCTCTTTTGAGCTTCTCACATAGAATTTCTTGCTGATTGTGTCCTGAATGAGATGACACTTGAAAGTCTGGAACTGATCAGCAATTAGGATTCAGCAACCTTAGAACTACCTACCCAGCCTACTTACCTAGCATTTTTTCTTCTTTTTATTTGGGTGCACTTAGACTTGCAAACCCATCATTCATTTTTCTTTTGATGCTTTCCTATCTACATACTACCCTTATTTCTTCCAAGGGCCCATATTAAGCTGTTGGGCTCCTCTGCTTCTCTACCTATCTAAGAATCTGCCAAGATTAAACTGCTTGGACAGATTTACATTCTCTACATTCTAAAACAGGAAATTTAAACCTAGGGAGACCAAGATTAAGCTGTTTGGACCTCCCTTTAACTGAAAAATTGGCGATACCGGGATAACTTTACAAAATTTGGAAGGCAATTGAATGAACTTGAAGTAGCCTTCTTCATTTGGAGACTGTTAAGCAAATATGGAGCATTGCAGTATGCAAAGTACGACATATTTGGCCTGTAAAATGTCAATCATGAAATATGAATAACCTGCTGCAGCAGGAAGCTAATAGACATGATTCGTTTTTGCATAACAGGGCCAGGTTCAATGCATAGTAGAACTCAGAGGTGAAAAGAAGGCAACTCAATCGATATTTCGAAAAAGCAGTCAAAGTGCAGTGCATGCTTGCCACATGCGATGCGTCGGACTTCAAATCAATGGTTGAAAGTGTCTCACCTGATCCAATAGAGCTGGGTAAAAGTGTTGACGATTGTTGATGCATATGAAGGCCTATCGGCCTAAAAAGACAAAAAAAAATAAAAAAAAAATGTTAAATTTTTTTTATCTCATAAACCATAAAAAAAAATTTGGGAAAAAAGAATATATATATATATATATATATATATATAGAGGTAAATAGAAAATTTTAAAAAACATTAACAAACTGGAAAAAAAATATTTAAAAACAAAATATAATTTTAAAAAAATAGAAAATGAACCAAAAAATTCAAAAATAGTGAAATTAAATATTAAAAACATTAAAAATAAACTTAAAAAAAGCAAAAACAAACTCAAATTAAAAAAAATATGAGAATATAATATATATATATATATATCTCTTTTCGAAAAAAATAAAATTGTATTTTTTAATTTAAAAAAAATAAAAATTATTAAAGCCCCAACCTTTTATTTAAAAACAAAATTTAAAAATTTGAATTTTTTTTTAAACATTTTTTTTCTTTAATTTAAAAAAAACAAAATTAACAATTTTTTTTTTATTAAAAAAAACAAAATTAACAATTTTTTTTGTTATAAAAAAAAAAAAATTTAAACTTAATATTTTTTTTAAACAATTTTATTTTAAAAATACCCTGCGCACAAGGCCGCCTGTGGTGGTGCAGCCCTGGGTGGAGGGGTCTGCATGCAACCCCCTCCACCTAGGGTTGGGCCACCTCTGGCAGCCGGGGGGCGGAGAGGAATCGCCTCTTCACCCGTCGGCTGCCCGTAGTGGCGTGGCGAT
>APFE031059954.1:0-19166 GCA_000404065.3 Pinus taeda | reverse complement strand
TTTTTTTAAGTAATCAACATTAAAAAAAAAGAAAAATAAAACAACTTGAAAATTCCTTAAATAATAATAATTTAAAAAAAATTGGACATAATAAAGTGTGAAAAATAGTCCTCTAAATAAAGGTATGCTGTATAAACACGCTTCAAAATTACCATGAAAATCACTAACATTAAAAAACAAATATTTATATTTGATACATAAGAAAATTTGAAGTGTCAAAAATATGCTCCGAAAAAAAAGAAGTGTATTCTGCATCACCCATTTTCAAAATCGGGTCATGTTTTTACTACCCCTACGAAATGGATAATTGTATTAGTTATTTAAAGTGCCTAAAACTATGCTTTAAAAAAATATGTATGTTATGCATTGCCCCTTTTCAAAATTAGGTCACTTTTTTGCTATCTCTACAAAACGGGTAACGGTATCAGTTCCTATTTCAAAGTTTACATTGTTGAAATTGGAGAGACTAGAAAAGTGCTAGAATGTGTTTCACAAATTCCTTCTTGGCCCCCTCGTGGAGATATTCGAAACGAGGTATTATGATAGCCAAACGAAGATCATATGCTAAAGTCACAACCCCATGAAGTTGGCAATCCAACTTACCCCAAGGAGGCCCACAAATTTTGGTGCTTCATCTCCTAGAGTTAGGTTTTTGGATGTTTAGGGCTTTCCCTTATTTCTCAATAATAGAAAGACCTTTGAGCTTGATTGTAACACAGTTTAGAAGGCATGTAGCCATCACATCTCTTCTTAGAGATAATTACCATTGTCGGAGCTAGTTTATTTCTATTCTACATGTAGACAATTGAAGAAATTTCAACCCCCACTCCAGTTATCAGTTTTTCTTATCGCTCCATGCATTTAGTTTTAAATCCAAGAATGATAAAAATTTTAAAATCTGGAAATGGCAATATTTTCTGAAAACACAAATTTAGAAATTTCACAACTGCTGAAATTGCAGAAATAAAACACAGCAAAATTATGACAGCCACACAGAAGATAACACAGTGATTTTTTGTTAATGTGACCCTAAAAAATCCCCCTACAACTCTTGGGGAAAACCAGTTTGAGAGCTCTTCTTTTTTTCTAAAAGTGCTTTTATAGAGAAACTGAAATACAGAATAAAAATTCCAGCAACCACAAATTACAACTTATCTCAATTTCCATGTTTGAACTGCATCTCAAAAATCGTGCCAATCAGTGAACAGCCAAAACAATTTTTTTTTTACAGCAATAAAACAACATTAAATGCTATATGGCTTGCCTCGAAAAATGTGCCCAGAAATTGTTGTACAGACTGTATGGATTTCAACAGTACGGCTGCCTCAAAATTCATGCCCAAATCTACCCTGAAATTCGTGCCCTTGCTGCTATCCCTCTTCCTCGATTTCTATGTTGTCCCTCTTCTTCGATTTCCGTGCCTTTCTCCTGTTGTACAGTTTTGCCTTGGGATGCGTGCCAATAAATGTTGCTGCCCAGATTTTGCTAAAATGTCTTCTTGCTGCTTTCCTTCACTTCCTTACTACTCATGAATTTTCTCCATGCTCTTTCTTCTCTTTCTCTTAAATGCTTAGGAAAGAATGAATGATCTTTTCCTCTTTATTCTCTTTTTATTCTCTAAATGACCATTTGGGTTACCCTAAGATCTAATGGCTGAGATTAATTTAGATCTAAGGATGAGAATAAATGTGCATTTAATTCTCTCTTTCTATTTTTTAACTCACCCACTTAAATAAAGACCCACTTAGCCTTTTATTTCCATAGTCACTTTTTCACTTTCTAATTCTTCATTGACTTTAATGAAGTCACCTTTAAATTAGAATTTAACTTTACCACTTATAAAGCCATTTTTAAATTAAAATGTAATTTTACCACTTATAAAGTCACTTTTAAATTAAATTGACTTTACCACTTATAAAGTCACTTAGGAGAAAAGTACAAATAAATTTGAACACTTTTCCCTAGGCCAAAGATCAAAGCCTTATGGAACCACTTGTCCTCTAGTACCCAAATTTTAACATTTGTTATTAATGAATTGAAGTAACATTTTCATTGTAGCTCTATGTTTCCATTTAAATCTGTATTTCATTTCATTCTTACATAAATATGGATCAATGGTATTAGAGCGGTCTACCCTTTCTTTGTTTTTGTGTGCATGTCCCCAACAAGGTTGGGGTATAAAGAGTTAGGATTTGGACTAGTTGAACCCTTGCAAGATCTGCCTTTCCAAACCCTATGACCTGCTATGGCAGAAGAAAATAAAGACGAGCAAGCAGGAGATCCTTTCAAAATTATGTTTGAAGAAGCCCTCGAGCGATAAGGGAATGAGATGGTGGATAACTTTTCCCAGATCCTTCGGTGGGTAACAACGAATGAAGCATCTTCACCTAACAACCATCTCGGAGGCACCACCCCCTTTAAGGTGCAAGTGAATTTCGACATTCCTATATTTGAAGGTAAGATAGATGCAGATGTCACAGATACATGGTTAAATTTGCTAGAAGGATATTTTTCGATCCATGATTTTTCCAATAGGGAAAATATTACTTTTACACTCCTCAAATTCGCCCCCCATGTCAAGGACTGGTGGGAAACCTTCTATGAGCAGAGGGACGAGAAGGAACCCTCTCTATATACAGTGTCACTCACTTGGAATTCTTTTCGAGACAGCGTCAAGGAACAATATTAACTTGTCGGGAGCTATGAAGATAAGTACATCAAATGGAAAAAACTACGACAGGGAAGGGACCAAGACATGCCAAAGTTTACAAATATTTTTCATACCCTTCTCACAAAGTTGGGTACCAAGGATTCTGAGCGGCATCTGGTACTCAAGTACCAAGATTTTCTACACAAATATAGCCATGAAGAGATGGAGTTCCTGGACATCTCCTCGTTTGGCGCTGCATACCAATATGTTGTTAAGGTAAAGCATAATTTTAAACAGAACAAGCAATACTTTGGATATATGAACCTGAAGCAGGGAAAGGGTATGTCCCCCAAACCATAGAAAAAAAGGAAAAATCCAAGGCAGGGTGACCTAGGACAACCCATCAAAGTTGTAAGCAAAGAATAACACCAAGAAGACGAAGAAGGACATAGGAAGGTGGCGTGAGTTCCAAAAGAGCTCCACTCACAACACAAGTGAGTGTCCTGCCAAACAGTCACTAGTGGCTGACTTGAAGGTTTCAAAGTCAGATGCATGTTCCGACTGTAAGTCAAAACCTAACAAGGGGAATGAAAAAGGGAAGCAGATTATCAATGTGGATCCCAAATCCACCGTAGCCACCCCCAAGGTCAAAAAGATTGAGCCCTAAGATCTAGAGGAAGGGAAGCGTCTCTTACACTCATAGATGTGGGTGAAGGTGTCTCCATTGTAGTTCATTGTCAATAGCGTCAGCCAAAATAACCTCATCTCAATAGGGTTCATCAAGCAGTTGGGTCTACTGACCATACACCATTGGATGGCTCCACCAAGGGCGAGATCTTCGTGTTAACCAACAAAGTTGCTTTCCCTACAACATCAAGTCATTCACGAATGAGGTATTGTGTGATGTTGCTCCTCTTGAAGTTTTCAATGTGTTATTAGGCCAACCATACTTATGGAAGCATCATGTTGTGTATGAATCCATGCTTAACAATGTTATTATTACTTTGGATAGTAATTTATACAAGATACTGAAGGTGGCCATGCCTACTGCGATCTCTTTGATCTTTGCTAAGCAATGTAGTAAGATCATCTCCTAAACCAGGATTTTTTCTTTCTTTATGATTCAGTCTTAAAGTAAGGGGAAGATCATGGCCACATCCATGGCCCTTGGGAAGGGTTCCTCCATGTAGCAAAAGCATGTGGATAAGGTCGTGGAAGAATATAGAGACATCTTCTCCTCACCCATAGGGGTACCTTTTTACTGTCAAGTCAAGCATTCAATCAATCTGATTCCTTGAGCACCTCTACCCAATGGTATGATATACTTCTAATCTTTATGGAAAATGAAGAAATCAAGCTATAAAAAGGGCACATCCGACCAATTTCCTCTCCTTGTGGGAGCTTTATTGTACTTTTACATAAAAGGGATGGGACCTGGAGACTTTGCATTTATTATCAGGAACTAAATAAAATCATTATCAGGAACATGTATCCAATCTAACATATTGATGATCTTCTTGATCATCTCAAGGGGGACAAGTACTTTAGCAAGATCAATTTTAAATCAGGCTATCATTAGGTTCTAGTAGAACCCACATATGTATGGAAAACTACCTTCAAATCCAAGGAAGGCCCCTTTGAGTGGTTGGTCATGCCTTTCGGGTTGACAAATTCCCCCACAACCCTTATGAGGTTGATGGATGAAATCTTGCAGCCCTTCACCAAATAATTTGTGGTTGTATATCTAGACAACATCCTCATCTTTAGCAAGAGTTAGGAAGAGCACTTGTAACACATTCGACAAGTCCTTCAAACCCTGTGACAAAACAAATTATATGCCAACTTGGAGATGCACCTTTGGCATGAGTCAGGTCCAATGTATGGGTTACATCATTGATGAGGAAGGCATGTAAATTTAGCTAAGATCCAATTCATTCGGGATTGGCTTGTAGGTTTTAACCCCGTACAGAAATTACCTGCATATGAATTCTAAAACACATAAAATAAACAATGCGAGAGCATAACACATAAAACACATATACGCAGAGATTTCCCCTGGATCCCAAAATCGGGACTACCAGCTTGATTTTTCATTATGTCCCTTTCAATGTTATAATACATATTTATACATGCTGAAGCATCCAATACCATGGACCGAAAACCATCGCGTCCAAAACCATGGACCGAAAACCATCGCATCTAAAACCATGTGCGAAAAATAATGCAAAAAACCATAGGTAGGTACGCCCAACCTAATATAGGGTCCCCATAGAGTGGGGTTACCTGCACCCCTCAAACCCCTTGTGACTCCCCCCACTACGCAATCGATGCAATGAAGGGGGGACTCTGCCCCCCTTCTAACCCCTCAGTTAACTACATGGGCTAGTCGTGGAAAGAATATAGCACAACCCAACATGGCTAGTCCAAACCACTCTAATAGAGTTCTCAACTTTTTCGACCTTTCCAATTTTTATCGAAGGTTCATGTTGGGATTCTCTCATATCACTTGGAATTTGAGTCAAGTTACCAAGGGTGGAGCGAAAGAAAAGTTTTTCTGCTTTGAGTCCCAACAAAAAACGTTCATTGACTGAAGCACTGCCTTTGCTCTACACCACTTCTCACATTACCAGATCTACAACAACCATTTGAAATTGAGACATACGCCCCTAACTATGTTATTGGTGTAGTTCACACCCAATAAGGGCATTTGGTGGCCTATCACAGTGAGACACTTTTCGATACAATTCGGAAATACCCCACTTATGATAAAGATATTTATTTCATCGTGCATGATTAATGACAATGGAAACATTACATTATGGGGAAGGAGACAGTCATCCACACAGATCACCAACATTTTTAGTTTATACAGACACAAGGGAAGTTACAAAACACTCGCCATCAGAAGTGGTCCACATATTTGCAATAATTCCATTTGAACATTAAATACAAGGGCAACACAACTAATTCTACATATGGCCTCAATTGGCCCTCGGTTGCAACACTGACCATTGTTCTCAACTCTTGTGGCCACGAGGCCTATGGATGTCTGCAACTATACAAAAATGATCCAGAGTTTGCCATAACATACTATACGCTAGTGGATGGCAAGAAAGTACTAGACTTACACCTCTAGGACACATAATTATTCTTCCTGGGTAACCTTTGTGTTCCTTAAAGCGAGTGTACCAAGCTGATTTAGGAGGTGCACTATAGTCAGTTCGCAAGACACTTTGGTGTGGAGAAAACTTTGGTAGTACTACAAAATTCTTTTTACTGGCCAAAACTTTGATAGGATATTGGAAAATATATCAGATCCTACACCTCACGTGCCATCTCCAAGCCGACCATCAAGAAGTAAGACCTATACACTCCTTTTCCTACTCCCATCCATCCCTGGGAATCCATCTCCATGGACTATCTATCTGGCCTTCCTTCTACCAAGCATGGTAATGACTGTGTATTTGTGATCATGGACAAATTTTCTAAGATGGCTATATTAGAAGCCTATAAGAAGAGTATCATAGGAAAGGAAACTACCAAACTCTTCTTTGAATGAGTGTGGGACCATTTCGGGATCCTACAGACCCTTATATCAAACCGGGATAGCAGGTTCTTGATCACATTTTGGTCAATCTTCTAGTCATTATTGGGCACTAAGCTCACCAATTTGACTACATTCCATCCCCACACTGATGGCTAGACAAAGGTCATGAACATGATGATTGTACATGTACTACACATGTACAACTCCAAGCATCCGCGAAAAGGGATTAGAGCCTTCCTTATGTGCAACACAACTATAATAGAGCTCTCCATAGCTCGATGGGCCGCAATCCCCTTTCAAGTGGGTCTGAGATTTCAACCATTGTGTCTAATTGATATTTCCATGCCTAATGTGACTACACAAGCAAAATCCATACATGTACAGTATGAGGCTAATAAAACAACCAAGTTTATTGAACGCATCTAGCACATCCGCTAGCAGGTTCACGACATCCTGGATAAATGCAATGCTAAGTACAAACAATGACATGATCAACATCGAGTGCCACATAAGTTTCAAGTGTGCGACAAAGTTTGGTTGCATCTACAGAAAGACTGCCTTGTTGGAGCCCATTAGAAGCTTTGACCACTCTGATACAGGCATTACACCATCACCAAGGCCATGGGAGAAAATGCTTTCTAGCTCAACATTCCCACATTCCATGGCCTGTATCAAATGTTCAATGTGGAATTCCTTCACCCATACTGTCCACCATTATTGGACACATTAGACATTGTCGAACAACTAACACCAACAGAGCTCAACCCATACTGCATGGAACATGTTGTAACTAATCAGATCATAGACACACATATTAATAACATGTTGACAGTGTTGGAACCACCAACATTTAGGGGATCTCCAATATATGAAGTCCTAAGTAGACCTCACACCGTTTGGAGTAGGAGTCCCAACAGTGGGGTGTTAATGATCTACCTTGGTTGATGATATGCATAGAGTGGTGCACGATATCTTTCGTGATAACAAGTGTGTGACCCTGCAGATAGTCAAGTGCAATGCATGAACAATTCCAACACACGAAGGGAAAAGAGAGTTATCCCCTTAGAATCTTGTAATAGTACACAACTTAAAAGGAACACACAAGCATAATGACATCATGAGCTAACATGCAGAATAGTCCAGAAGTTAAGGTGATGATTAATATAACAACACATGATCAACAAGATTTGTACAAATGCAAACATAATTGTTCATAAGCATGAGCATAAGTTAAATAACACACATTGCAAATACAACAAGAATAGTCCTACTATATTCACAACATATGCATGAAGGCATGTCGGCTCTAAGTTTTATTGAAAGTGAAAGTTCCAATCATACATACACCCATTGAGGAACCACTAGCCCCAATAGTGGAATGTTAAAGTTAGCAACACATGCTCCTCCAAAGAAGCATACTCCTTCTACGCTATAGAGAAGCCAAGGCTCTCACAAAACTTCCAAGCTCTTCCTAAGCCTAAGCCTAGCCAAAAGCTTGGCTCCCAAAAACCCTTTACATGAGTTATGAGGATATATTTATAACAAAGTGAGTGACTCTTCACATTCCCCTTTGTGACTCTTGATCTCCCTTCATGACTCTTCAACTTCTTTACAAAATTACTCATTACATTACATCATGAATCTTCACATTCCAATATTGAGACTTGGAATTTCACTTTACAAATATTTACAAATAATATTATATTTATGCCGTAAGGCGTTTCCCTTTGACATGAACTCCCCTCTCTGCACACCTGTCATCTTGTGCACCACACTATTATATGTTAGACGATTGCAAAATGTTCCATCGTTCGATCAAGGTGGTTACCAATTCGTTGCAGAAACGGTTTACCATGCCTCACTCCAAATCTAAGGCCCATATTAGCGTGCATCATTCTTGTCTAGCCCGAACCCTACTTTCTCACTTGTTTATGGGGCGGTCTGTCCCTGGTTCGTATTGGTTCTATTCGTTTTCGGTTCTGGTCCTGGATCTGGTCCTGTGTTCATGGTTTCTTTCTCTCTCTTGTTTTGTCAAGTTTTCTTAAACTTCACTATGAGAAGATGGCTTCGGGGCAGTCTGTCCCTGGTTCGTATTGGTTCTATTCGTTTTCGGTTCTGGTCCTGGATCTGGTCCCGTGTTCGTGGTTTCTTGCTCTCTCTTGTTCGGTTAAGTTTTCTTATACTTCACTCTGAGAAGATGGCTTCAGCAGATGTTGAGTTCTGATGCTTCGTTGGAGGTCTTGCATGGTCTACTGACGACAGAAGCCTGCAGAAGGCTTTCAGCCCCTATGGCGAAGCCGTGGAATCCAAGGTAAATCCATTATTTGTGTATTAATCTCTCGAATTCTCATGGTCATGTCCATTTTGTCATAATTAGGGTTTATTATTTTTGGGGTTTGAATTTGATAGGTTTTATTAAGGTTTGCTTTTGGGGTTTTGAATTTTCACAGATTTAATCATTTTCTGAGAGTTTCTCAAAACTAGGGTTTGCTTCGGGGTTTTGGGTTTGACGAATAAAGTTCTTTCCTGAGGGTTTGTCTCTGGATTTGTATTCTACAGATTATAAGTGATGGGGAAACTGGTAGATCCCGTGGATTTGGCTTCGTGACCTTCAACGATGAGCGATTGATGAGGGACGCCATCGACACAATGAATGGCAAGATGCTTGACGGGAGGAGCATCACAGTTAATCCATCCCAGTCCAAAGGAAACGGGGGCGGTGGTGGAGTCGGTGGCTCTCGTGGCTACCGTAAGATGCCTAGATATGAAGTCACTGCTTGATTATTTTGGGTTCTTAACAAATCTCCAACACCTCAATCTCTCCCGCTGCCGGAGTTTGCACGGGCTTCTCCTCGAGATTCACCATATAAAAATTCTTGGTTTTCATTTGTTGGACTGTTAGGAAGTGTTACCTCAAGTCTCAAAATTTAGGTTTTTGCTGAAAATATCCAGCTTTCCCTTTGTTAGGCGGTTAATAATTGGTCAAGCGCAATTTCAGATCAAATTTGTTTGTTTCCTTCTGTTTTTTAACCCATAAACTTATCTTAAGCTAATTGAATATTTTCTGATTGAGTTCTTAGGTCTGATGGGTCAATCCAACTCTTTTTTAGCTCCTCCACCAATGGGCCTTTTCTGGAGAAGAACGAGGTCGAATAGTTTGGTGTGTATCTAGAGCGAGATCTCATTGTATATTTACCGGATGAATCCTTGGCCTCGATTTTCCAGAAGCTCACAAACGAAGATCAAAATGCTTGCTCCCTAGTCTGCATTAGATGGCACCGCATTGAATCGAAAAGCAGGCAACGCCTAGTTCTCCTTGCTCGAATTGAGCTTTCCTCCTTGATTCCAGCCTTGATCACTAGATTTGAACATGTGAATGTTCTATCTTTGAAATGCTCCAGAAAACTTCCCAGTATTGACAACAAGGCATTTTCTTTAATTGGAAAGAGTTTCACTCATCTCAAGAAGATCAAACTGAAGGGATGCATCGAGATTACTGATGAGGGTCTAGATTCCTTCTCACTTGTATGTGGTCCTACTAAGAAATTTTCATGTGGGTCATGTGGGTTTGGAGCGAAGGGTTTGAACTCAATACTTAAGAATTGCAACGAACTGGAAGATCTTACAGCTAAAAGACTTAGAAGATTAGATGTTCAAACGGAAGGAATAGGGCCAGGGCAAGGTAAGCTACAACGATTGTGCCTTAAAGATCTTTATAATGGGCAGCTATTTGCCCCACTATTATCGGGATCCAAGTGTCTAAGGACGCTCATTTTATCACGAAATTCAGGGTCTTGGGATCAATTGTTGGAAATCAGCACTAGAAACTTGCAACAACTGACAGAATTGCAAATTGAAAACATGCATTTAGGTGATAGAGGTTTGATGGCTGTTTCAAAGTGCTCAAAGCTGGAAGTATTTTATATGAGCAGGGTGTCTGATTGTCTTGATCGAGGTATTTATGCAGTTGCAAATGGATGTAGGAAACTGAGAAAGGTGCACCTTGATAGTGGCAACTCCAAAAGAATTAGCGAGGAAGGGCAAGTCCAAAAGAATTGGCGATGAAGGGTTACTGTCCATTGCAAACAAATGTCATCAGAATGTCATCAGAAGGGCAAGTCCAAAATAATTGGTGAGGAAGGGTTATTGTCCATTGCAAACAAATGTCATAAGATGCAAGAACTTGTCTTGATGGGCATTTCTATTTTGGTTGAGAGTTTGAGTGCCTTGGCTTCCAATTGCCCTGTGCTGGAAAGAATGGCACTCTGCAACAGTGATAGTGTTGGGGACAAGGAGATGTCTTGTATTTCAGGTAAGTTCATAGCATTGAATAAGCTATGCATTAAAAATTGCCCAATATCTGATGAAGGTCTTGTGACGATTTCCAGCGGCTGCCCTAGCCTTATAAAATTAAAGGTGTAAAGCAGTAACATCCAAAAGTGTCTGTCAGGTTCTCTACGTTCCAAAAGGTTTTTTGTCTCACCGATCCATGATTGGCAAGGTTTCCTTTCAGCCTAACCCCAAAAGCCGGAATGAATTTTGTCATTAAAATCTTAAGGGAATCCTAGTGCGTTGATCTGCTAGAATATATTTGGTCGCAGAACTAGGTGGTCTATGAGGGTCTATGTCAAATGGGGTTTTCCCCCTTGAGATGTAAAAAGAGCCTCTCTAATCGTTGCTGTTGACGGTGGTTCATAGACAACAGGAGAGGATGATCAGAGCAGGTCTCTTCAGCTTGGGAATGACAGAGTCATTAGAGAATCAACTCATGTGCTATGCGGAAGCAGAGGTCACTTAATCAAGACAAAATTGGGCACAACAGCTTCCAATTTGCTCAGAGGGTCTTTTTTTGGTGGCCAGTCTTGTGTTTAAGTTTCAGATAGATATATGAAAGGATGCTTATTGTATTTTATTGATTTCCTTTGACGATTCTTTGTTTGCAAGGAACCTCTACGATGCATGACTGTTGTGAATATCCGGAAATTCTTGTAGCCATTCTTTGTAAACCTTTATATTCTATTCCAAACTGGATTATTTCCTAATAGGTCTACATGATGTTGAAGTTAGAGCCTATTTTGTTTCTTGTTGTAGGTACATGTTTCTCTTTGATCAGATCTATAATATGTAATTTGAAATCCAGTACCTCATATTGTATTTCCAGAACACTATTGTTTGTTTATGAAACTCAGTCATGTATCTTAGGGCTTCCTTGCAATGCCAAAAACAAAATTAAATTCCAGAATAGATCCATGCATCTCAGTGCATTTCACCATCTTTCAGTAAGCAGGCAATTCCTGTCTTTGAAGATTCTTCCTTGTATAATCGGTCAGCCAGCATTCAAAGTTTTGGCTACAATGTTTAGGTCCATTTCCATTGGGTTGGTGATTTTTAACAATCTTAATTACATTTTTGACTTGTTTCGGTTGCATTCTGCACTTGTCACTATACATGTAGAATTTTTTTGGCTATGCTTAATTTATCTAATTTCTATACTATCTCATGCTCTCTTTTTTCTTGGCCTCTGGTATTTCAATGTCTGCAAAGATGAATCCTGTCATACATGAAAAATTGCCCAATATCTAATGAAGTTCTTATGATGATTGCTAGCGGCTGCCCTAGCCTTATAAAATTAAAGGTGAAAAGGTGTAAAGCAGTAACATCCAAAAGTGTCTGTCAGGTTCAGAAAAAAAGAGCCTCCCTAATCGTTGCTGTTGATGGTGGTTCACACACAGCAAAAGAGGATGATCAGAGCAGGTCTCTTCAGCTTGGGGATGATAGAGTCATTAGAGAATCAACTCATGTGCTATGCGGAAGCAGAGGTCACTTAATCAAGACAAAATTGGGCACAACAGCTTCCAATTTTCTTAGAGGGTCTTTTTCTGGTGGCCAGTCTCGTGGTTAAGTTTCTGAGATAGATATATGAAAGGATGACTATTGTATTTTATTGATTTCCTTTGATGATTCTCTCTTTGCAAGGAACCTCTAGGACGCATGACTGTTGTGAATATCCTGAAATTCTTGTAGCCATTCTTTGTAAACCTTTATATTCTATTCTGAACTGGATTATTTCCTAACAGGTCTACATGATGTTGAAGTTAGAGCCTATTTTGTTTCTTGTTGTAGGTACATGTTCTGTTTGATCAGATCTATAATATGTAATTTGAAATCCACTAGGAGGGGTGGCAGCGGAAGCAACTCACAGGGTCAAGGCAAGGCCTAGACATTTGTCTAGGACTCAGTCGAAACTTATTCAATTGTTGTCCCTTGAGAAATTATAAATTTGGAAACCATGGTGGATGATGAGAGGCAAACTTATTCTGACTCTAAGATAATGGAGAAGATTTCTTGTTGGGCTCCCGATCATAGCCATATTAGTGGATGGAGAAACGAATACCTCAACTCAATTTCACTACACTCGAAGACAAAGACCCCAACTCAATTTCATTACACTAGAAGATAAAGACCCAACTTGGTATGATGATGAATGATAAACAAGTGGAGAGATACAATGTTTTTGCTTAGTTGGAGAATATTAAAATAATGTTGAGGAATCAACATATTTTCATGCATAGGATGGATACAAGGTTGACCCATGTAGAGAATGTGACTTTGATACTTCTGTGCCTTCCCATTCTAGCCGATGTAGAAGGTCATCTTCAATGTGACTTTGATATTTTTCTCTCCCCATTTGAGTGAAAATTTCCTTTAACTCTTAATAGTCTACAAATCTATTGGCATATATGGTTTCTTCTTATGTTTTGTACTGATTAACCAAAATGTGTAGTTTTTTTTTACTTTCTACTCCTCTAATTTCCCCGGAAGAAACCCAAATCCCCTAAATAATAAGAACATCATTGTACTCTAGATTTTGAAGGCATTTTGATGCAATAATGTTTTTTATATTTATTATATATATTTTATTATATATATTATATATAATATTATTATTTATAATATATAGATATATATTATCCGGTAACATGAATTTGCAATAAATGGAAAGGAGATTTCTGCCATTGTCAAAGTGCAAAGGAAATTTTATGGCATCAAATTTTTGTAACCCATATCCATCTTTGATCGTGAACCAACCAAGAACTTCTTTGTCACTGAATTTTCTTATTCCATTTCATCCATTGTTGATGAACCAGCTATGTTTGTATAACCCGTTCTTTACCCACTGCCCAACAATGTTGACCTAAGGAGATGCCACAAAACTGTATTCCAAACCAGTATATATCTCTGTTACGTATTAGAAGATTATTATAAATGCAGTTTTTTCAGAACACTAGATATTGATTGAATTCCAACGATGATTTATATCATTCTAGACATATACCAAATGATATCCAACATTAGCTAGTCTGCACAAATTGCTGATACAATAGAGAGTGGCTGACGTCGAAGCCACTATATGTATTAGGTAACGATTTTTTTGAGAGGATTGTGGAAATTTTTCCATCATGCGAAATTACCTGTTTAAATTTTTCGATCAGCTCCATTGTGGACCCATTCACCAATCTCAAACTCAAAATGAAAAATTCGACAGCTGAAAGCTTTTCTTCCATGGAAATAAACCATTGTTAGTGTTGAAATTAATGAAGAATTTGTAAATTTGGAGAAATTTGGTTCACTAGAGTTTTATATTATGAATTAGTTCTTATTTTTTAGACCATTGTCTTAACTTTTCTACATTCCTTTTATATAAATTGTTCTTGTTAGCATAATTTTGAAATAGGCTTCTCTCCTGGTGCATATAGGCCATGATGACAGGTGTGGGGCAGTTCCATTCATTGTATGTCACACTATCTTTCAAATTAGACACAATAATATTTCCTTTTATACAGATTGTTCTTGTTAGCATAATTTTGAAATAGGCTTCTCTCCTCGTGCATATAGGCCATGATGACTCATCACACACAACATAAAGTATGCAATGTTGTTAAAACTGGAGAGCCTGCCATCCATTCAGAGAAGGTAAATCTTAAGGAGAATCCAATTAGGTATGGCCACACTCTTCAGCCTTGTATCACTTGTTTTGGGAATAATACTTTGAAATTTCACTACTGCACAAGAAAAATGCAAATCAAGAATGATACATTATGAACCCAAAAGACAGTGACCACATACTAGGTTCACCCTCCCTACATAAGCAAGGAGAGTTAGCATGTCCATTTTGTATCTGATCTCAATGCATCTACTTCATCCCTAAAAATTTCAATCATCTTAGAGATTTGCATAGCCAACTCCATTCTATTAATTGAAACTTCTCCAAAATGGACTAGATTAGAAGGTTGTTTTGCACCGTTGTTTCCATAAGGAGCTGTATGTTACTCTGATTTGGTTTCCCATGGTTTTCGTTACGGTTAGAGGAGCAGGAGGAGGTGGGGGTGCAATTCAGCAGCAACAACATCGACAATTCAGTTGTTATATGTAGTTGATATTACATGATATGATTCAAAAGTTCATATGAGTTTAGGAGAAGAAACTAATCAAAAGATTTTGATTGCTTCCTCAGAGTTCTATATCAAATTTAAAGTGTTGGCATAGTCATTTTGTTATGCACATAGACTAAAATTTTCCTTTTTGCTGGATACTCAAATAGAAACTGAAAAATTGCTGGCAAAATTAGTTGTGGAGCTAGGGAAGCAGAAGGTTTGATGTTCTCTCTTACCTTGTACAATACTTGAGAAAGTGGCATACTGTAATGATCTATGTGGGATGCCATTTATTGGTTAAGAGTTAGAACAACATATGTTTGATGCACTCCAGTAGTCTAGGGATCTAAGCCTCCAATATTTTCAGGACCTTGAGCTTTTACCATGGTCTCGATTTTAGAGTTGTTTTTATTGAACTAAATAAGTTTCTATATAATCTAACAAATCTAGATTCTTGTATGATATTCTAGCAAAAGTATCGTAACATTAATGATTGTTCTGTTTTGCAGAAGGGACATACACAGCTTAGAGATTAGACAGTGCGTGTCATTTTTTGGGTTATCAATATCATGACTCTTTACCATCTAATTTTGATTGCAACAATGCATTTGTAAGTGCAAATACCATTATAATTACACGAACCGTTCAAATGTGTTGAAAGTATAATGAGCTAATAAACCGGGTACTTGGGAAGCTAATCAAGCATTTCAGAATAATGTGTACCTTGAATAGGTTGATGCTCTTTTCTTACAGACTCTAGGTCAATTAGCATTATGTCTTGTCATACTACAGTTACATGAATACCGTCACAAATCTAATTCAACCAATATCCAAGTGGAGTTGTGGGGCAGTTCCATTCATTGTATGTCACACTATCTTTCAGATTAGACAAAGTAATATTTCTTTTTATATAGATTGTTCTTGTTAGCATAATTCTGAAATAGGCTTCTCTCCTGGTGCATATAAGCCATGATGACAGGTGTGGGGCAGTTCCATTCGTTGTATGTCACACTATCTTTCAGAATATACATTAATATTTCCTTTTATGCATATTGTTCTTGTTAGCATAATTCCGAAATAGGCTTCTCTCCTCATGCATATAGGCCATGATGACTCCTCACACACAATATAAAGTATGCAATGTTGTTATAACTGGAGAGCCTGCCATCCATTCAGAGAAGGTAAATATTAAGGAGAATACAATTAGGTATGGCCACACTCTTCAGCCTTGTATCACTTGTTTTGGGAATAATACATTTGAAATTTCACTACTGCACAAGAAAAATGCAAATCAAGAATGATACATTATGAACCCAAAAGATAGTGACCACATACTAGGTTCACCCTCCCTACATAAGCAAGGAGAGTTATCATGTCCATTTTGTATCTAATCTCAATGCATCTACATCATCCCTACAAATTTCAATCATATTAGAGATTTGCATAGCCAACTCCATTCTATTAATTGAAACTTCTCCAAAATGGATTGGATTACAAGGTTGTTCTGCACCGTTGTTTCCATAAGGAGTTGTATGTTAGTCTAATTTGGTTTCCGATGGTTTTCATTCCTAGAGATTATCTATTTGTCCCCAAAAGGAACCATTGAATAACAAAGAGCTGCAACAAAGAGAATCATGTACTCAACAACAAGCCATATCAAAAAGTCTCTGTTAATCTTGTAGTTCCACATAACATGCTTAACAGTTGCAGGTTTGTGACAAACCATGCATTGTCCATTTGTAATGCCAGTACAATGAATACTTTCATTATTGTAAAACCATTATGAAGAATTCTATCCATGCAAGGATTATAGATTTGAGAAGAGTTTATCCGTAAATTACGTAATCAAGGAAGGAAGGAACGAACAAGCATTAGGAGGGAGTTATGTGGGGTTGGTTTCCTCTGACAACATTGGTGATGAATTCATTTTTGTCATGGAACACGAAGTTAAATAAATTCCCCTACCATGTAATTATACCTGAACAAACTGCCTTGGATTTTTTCTGGACTGAACCATTTCCCAGACAAGACATTCCTAGCCTTGGTCTTGCTAGTATTAGGATTGCTTAATATTATTGTGTAGAAATCTTGTCATTGTGCAACATGACATTGAGTGAAGGATCTCAATAAATAGCAACAGAAAGATGAGAAGGAAAATATTGATAAGCCCTTGCAGTCAAAGTTAGAATTTGAGTTAATGAAAATAAATGAAAGCCAGAGAAAGGTGTCTGAGAAAAGAGGCAGGAAGAAGGATGAATGATATGCATCTTCGTTTCTTGTGATTGCTTTTAGTGTTGGGATCACTTCCATGGCAGCAGGGGTAGTCTACTATCGTTTTGTTTGGAAAGTGTAGGTATTGCATGTCTTGGTGGGGAAATGTCTATGTGTCTATGTGAAATGTGCTATAATGGTTGCAGTAGGCATGATAACAAACAATTCGGGTTTAACACCAGAAGACATTTTCAGGGTCAGCAAGTTCAATCGTTGGAGGTGGAGCATCTGAAGCACATGTTAAGTGATTGGCTGCAGGACAACCCTGCAAAGTTCCCAAACATTATGTTCGTAAATCCTTGAGAGTTAGAATGTCTGGAAGTCTTCTCTAGAGTAGCAGGGCGTAGTCAGTGACTAGGTATAGGACTTTCAAAACGCAAGTCTCACCAGAAGACATTTTCATGGTCAACAAGTTCAATCGTGGTAGGTGGAGCATCTGAAACACATGTTAATTGATTGGCTGCAGGACAACCCTACAAAGTTCCCAAACATTATGTTCGTAAATACTGCAGAGTTAGAATGGCTTGAAGTGGAATACAATAGTATATAATTAGATTTATTTTTTAAAATTTTTACCTTGTTTTTCTCTGGCAGTCTTCTCTAGAGTAGCAGGGCATAGTCAGTGACCAGGTACAATAGAAGATCTGTATAACAACAGTAAGGGCACACTTACTGCTGTTGAGATTATGGCTAATATACGCTTGATGCCATGTGCCGGCCCTCTATTTGATGTCTCAGTGTTTTTATTGAGCCTATAGTTGACTGCATTCACTGACCTAGGGACATAGAAATTGAATGGCAGGTTTTTTTAACTGTATTCATTTTTCCAACACCCGCAAACATAACTTAAATTGAGGAATGATGATTAGAACATAATTTCCAGATAATGGTATTCCTGGGCTTAGTGACACACTATAACTGCCCACTAATAACTTTCTTGATAAAACTTTACAAGTATTTTCAGCGAAGTCGTTGTCCATGGTTCTGGGTGGGGGTTAAGGTCATTGGATCAAGCCTTCTTGGCTCTGGAAAACAAGAGTAACATAAATTTTGTTGAGGGTTTGGTTATGGCTAGATTGTTATTTACTTTTGCGATCTGTTGCTTTCGAAGTTTTATGGTGTCAAAACCCATACTAATTTTAAGTTGATCGACAATAATTGCTGATTGGTAATAATTTTAATGGATCTTAATCTAATTAGTCGAGCCTAGTTGTATGGTATGTGCAATTCAGCGTAGTTAAGATTGAAACCTCGATGTAAGGGTAAAAGAATAACAACATTGACCGTATACAGATAATCGGGTTTGTAGAGTAGTATCATCGGCAAAAATGAAATAACAGGCTTTGCCAGATATGATACCGCATTATCTCGCTCATCATAATCCTATGCTTTTATATATTATCACCAATCTGAAATTCTCCCCCATTTCCATGAAGTTAATGATTTTTGCGCCTATTTCCATGAATTTTATGATTTTTTCCCCATATTAACGATGGAAAAGGTCAAGCCCTCGAAGTGTTGATCAGGATTCGAACTCATGCCCTCCCTTCGCCTTCGCAATATCTCTTTCTACATGTTTCAATATTGTGTGTGTATTTCTTTGTAATTACAATGGTGGACCTATGTATTGGTGAGATGTATCTGCCAATACCATGGCAAAGCTCTTCAGCGCTCTCAGCACAAGCGTCCAAACTATAAATATAAATGTAAGCTTATGTTTTAAGTCAAAACAAAAATGCATATATTGTGGTAGTTTGAAGTCAATCTACTTTGACTTTTATCCACTTATCTAGATGGTTTTTATATATATATTTTAGTTCAAATGTACACTAGATCTTACCAAGCGGTATTTTATTTAAATCTATTTTATGTTTCCATGAGATGAAAAGCATCATTTATCACCTTCATATTAAATTAGAGTAACTCTTAATTCAATATTAATTAATCTACTTAAATGGATAAAAAATAATAAAAAGTGTGAACAACATCCTTTCATTTTCTTATAGTCACTTTCATTAAAATTGAATTTAATTTATGATATAAAACTTGTCATTCATATGGTGAGGTTAAGCCATATTACAATTAATTATGATGTATATACTTTGTCTGTCTATATATATATAAAATAAAAAGTGTGAACAACATCCTTTAATTTCCTTATAGTCACTTTCCTTAAAGTTGAATTTAATTTATGGTATAAAACTTGCCATTCATATGGTGAGGTTAAGCCATATTAAAATTAATTATGATATATATACTTTGT